>JPFL01000005.1:255850-283828 GCA_000733385.1 Paramecium biaurelia
ATAAAAAGATTATTCCTAATATACTTATAATTAAATGTAAATATAAATATTTACATATAAATAGAATATTCCTAAATAATAACAATTTGCATTTTTTTCCTTATCTTGCTTGGTTAACTTATGAGTTTTTATTTTTTTTTTCTTAATTAAATAATTATAATTGCTTGAGAGTTTTTTTTATACTAATTTTGCAAATGTAAGAATTAAAAACTATGTTTTCAAAATTTAAATTATCTTATTGAAAACTTTAAAAGCATAAAAGGGACATAAAGTAAGAAAGTCTAATTGTACATAATATTGATTCAGTTAACATATTATTTAGTAATAATTAAAGCTCTAATCTTGAAAGTGTACAAACTTTAGGTTGTGATAAGCTCTATATTTGCGGCTAGAAAAATAATTAAGTATGCAAAATTTCTATTTCATATCATGCACTATGAGAATATAAATCATAATTACTCAGTAATAATGGGATAAACTGATTTAGTTCTTTCTATAAATGATTTTTGCTTCATTATCGATAAAATTAGATCAAGCATTTATAAATTTAAGATTTATTAAAATTTCATTTAATAGTAATAGACTCAAAATTAGTTTCGGACTTTCAATATTATAAAGAATATTAATAGCTCTAAAGCAATTTAATCCCATTTTATCCTTATAAGCCATAACTAAATCTATTTTATCCTATAATTGTGTTTAGAATGTCAAAGTTTAAAACGACTATGAATTGACTTATTTCATAAAAAACGGTAGATATTTTATATGAAAGTATTCAATGTTCATCAATTTTCAAATGCATATAAAAAATTTGCATCAATATCAAAATCATTATAGAATTCAAAAGAACATTACTTATCATTATAATTTAAATAAGAAATCAAACTAAAAAATTAGATACTCCCAACTTAGAAGAAATTACAATAAATCATTAATTATTTCTCATCTTTAAATATATATGAATATCAATTACAAAATATTTTCTTTATTCTTATGTAGGTATGTGGAAATAAAGAGCTAGTGATTAAAGCAACAGATTTTATTAAAATGTAACAGATTATCATAAATGCTATTGGAATGGATGCTATGATTGTTAACAATAAATTTAATTTTAGTATATTTGGTTACATGCCCTCACAATTTTTGCATTCCTGCAAATGTAGAAAGGTTTCCAAAGCCCATATATTTTAAATAAATCCTATAACAAACACAGCAAATCCAATCTTAGAAAGTAAAACTTTTCTAATTGTCCAGTGATTTAATCTAATTGCAATATCTTGTCGATTTTGATATTTTTGCATTTTTTCCTAAAATTATTTTAAATGCGTTTTTTATTACTTATTTAAATAAAGTTTTAGCGTAAATTATGTATGAAAACCCTGCCAAAATTATTAGGATAAATATATTTATTAGCAAATGCTTAAATGCATAAGGGCATAACTAATGAAAATATATCGAGTACAAATCAATTGCAGCTAATAAAAAGCAATATATAGTTCCAAATAACCTACAGCGTAATTTTAGAATACCACATTGATTATATTATTGGGCAATTAAAACATAGCCATCTCTTATCAAAATGCACTAACCATATTAGAGTAATCATATTTTAATATTAAAAATAAATAAATTATCTTATCGAATGAAAATAAAGAATTATTATTCCCTACATTTTCTTTGTAACAATGTTTATTTAAAGAATAATATAATACAATATTAATTATTTCAATGACTTATTCTAGATATGCTTTTTTATTCTTATTCTAATTATTATATTTATGAGTTTAATCTCTCTATTTCTAATATATGTTATAAAGATACAAATTCTTATTACCTGGCACTTTTCATTAATAATTCCATCTTTGTTACTTTTTATTATTCCTGTGCATTCAATTAACATTATTAGTTGATTTATTCTTTTAATTCTTGTACTTATTATTGAGTTTGCTTTAAATTTTACCGAGCTTTTTCTTATAGATCTTAATATCTCTTCAGTTCATTGCTCTTTTCTTCAAATTTTTTCTTCATTTATTCAATTAAAAATTTATCATCCTCATTACTATAATGTTCTTTCTTCATTTAATTTTGTTTTAACATTTGTTATTTTAATTCAGATATTTATTGTTATTGCTATATGATCTTCTTTTGCAAATTACTAATTTTTAGAATTTTTTGAGGGTCTTATTGGGTTTCCATCATAATTATCTGTTCTCTTAATTCTACATTTTCTCTTGTACATAATTCAATAGCTTATTATAACTGCTTAATAATTCCGAGGTAGTTATTCATAATTAATATTATTAATAAAAAATAATTTCTCTTTTTTATATATCATAAAATTTATTGTTCCAAGATTTTCTTAAATGTGATCATCTAAACCAATTTAATAGTTTATAAAATTGATTAAATTTATAACATAACATAATCATAGTAATTTGAGAATAATATAATAATCATTGAAAATTAGAGGTTTAAGATTGTATTTTATTTATAACATAAGAGGATGTGTCTTCTTTAATAGTTTCATTTGATTTGAGTTCAGATATTTTATTGAGTGCTTCTTAGATTGATTTAATAAACACAGGTTTCACAACTATATGTATCATACCAGCATCAAAACATTATAGATGAGATTCATAATCTTCATGAGCAGTGCATCCAATAATTGGAATGTAACATATTGTATTATTGCTTATCAATATTTCTAATTATTTCGTTGTATCAATTCCATTCATTATTGGCATATCAATATCCATCATAATCATATATATTTTATTATGATTCTATAATACGACATCCAGGCATTGCTAACCGTTAAAGGCTTTTAAGAAATTTTTAAATCCCATATTTTTTAACATCATACACAAAGTTTCATGATTGAAAGGTTCGTCATCAACTATCAAAATATATTCATCATTTTAAATGAATTATTATTGTTATTAAACTTATTCTGATCGAATTATTTGTTCAATCTTATGAGTTCTAAAACTAGTTGCTCTCGATCTAAATTAAGATTCTAATGATTTTTTTGCTGTTTTTAATCTTTATCGTTGATGATGAAATTTTTGATTGTTTTGATGAATTGTAAGTTTATGCGGAACTTAAGGTTAGGGTTCATTATGAATATCACACTAATAAATCAATCTTAAAGAATTATAATTCTTAATGTCAATTTATCTTTATGAATTTTATTTAAATTTGGAAATTCTAGGACTGGATTAGCTGTTAAATTTACTATTTAAACCTCTTAATGATTTTTATTTTACAAAACTATTTTGTTTAGATTTCCCAAGGGAACTTGCTGACTAGATTTCTTAAATATCATTGATTGAAAATGTGAACAATAATTGATCATTCGATATTCTTAATTGTAAACAACTGTTATCCCCACTCAATAATTTAATAAGCTTATTAGCTATAAAGAGACTTAATCCAAGTTTTATATTACCATTATTATCTTATTATTTATTTAATTTGTTAAAAGTAATGCTATCGAAAGATTTCAATTAACAATTTAACTTTTTAATTTGATCTTCATCCATTCCCTATCCATTGTCTGTTATGGAAAAATAAGTAATCTTATTCATTTAATCTAATTTAATTTCTAAGATGATACAACCTCCTTCTTCTGTATATCTATAAGAATTATTTAAAATATTCAACAATACTCTTGTCAATTTGTTTGAATCTGTATAAATAAATAAGGATTTTGTGTCTATTTTTTTAAAGTTTTCATTATTAATTTTAAATAGTATATCAATATTTTTCAATTTACATTAATATTCAATTAAATCATAAACTTCTAATAATAAAATTTTTAAATTGGTTTTATTGTTCATCAAAGGTAATTATTCAATTTCAATTGATAAATAATCCAAAATATCTTAAACTAAATATAATTGTAATCTGCAATTCAATAAGGCTGGTTATAAGTACATCTTTTTAATTTCCTCGTTCACTTAATCATCCTATTTGGCTGTTATAAGATGTCCAATAGCACTATTAAGTGGAGTTTTTAATTTATGATTAAATATATTAATAAGATTTTGTTTGTATTTTAATATTTTATGATTTTATCTGGCAAATAAACCATTATCTAACTTTAAAAATGCAAGAATGTATTCATTGTTTATCTAAAAATACTTTACTTAATATTAAAATTTGAAATTTAAAAGTGGATCATTATAAATAGCGATTATAAAATAATGATTATTTTTAGATAAAAATTATAGCAATTCCTTAGTGGATCTAAAAATTAATTATTATTAAAATGGTTATTGATTAGAGTCTATTGAAAAACTTAAGTCATTATTCAAGAATAATTTAAAATGAATGTCCTTATCATCTTGAATTAAATTAATTTTATCCCCTCTTGGACTTCCTATTAAGGTGTTTTCTGTTTAAAGTCTATTTGTTGTTGGTAGTTAAGGGGTATTTTCAGAGATATTCCTATAATTTAAATCAAATATTTATAACATGCAATCCTACTTGAATAACTTAATCAACAAGTTTTTGCATACTTATTAGGATTTCTATTTTACATAAAAGGAATAACCCTATAATAAAAATATTAAGATTAATTATATGCTATGATGATCCTTCCTTTTAATATTATAAATCCATAATGAATCAAGTTAATTGAATACTATTTGATTCGAAAATAATAATAAAAAAATATAGTTTTGAGATCCAATCAGTTTAAAAAGATATAATACTGGCCATGTAGGGGTTGGCCCATATAATATTAATTCCTTTCCATAATACATTATGATAACAATTTGGGATAAATATTTGTTATTCACAAATAAAACACTGACTAATATTGTATGACATTAATACCAATACTACATAAAACAAGTATGCAAGAAAGTATCACAGCAATTTATGTAATATTATCAAAACTATATCCAAAATCAACAACAGACAAAATTGCCAGCATCACTTTCATTCGTTTCTCTTTAGAAATATGCATTTAATAAATAAATTTATAATATATCAATCCTTTCTAATTTCTAAGAATATACAGTCAATTTCATTATTCATTTTAATTCGATTTTCAACCATAAACTTATCTTCCTGATATTTCTTTGTATATATCATCATCCTTTCATTTCTCTTACTTTTTAAGTGCAATGAAATTTTATTTCTAACTCTTTTCTTTTTTTACTAATACCCAATATTTTTTTTTGATTATTGTGAGATATTCATTTTTTAATTAATCTTTGAAATTCCTGCTGACTCTGATATTTATCATTTCATTTTATAAGAGACTTTTTAAGTAAATTATTTTATACTTACTGTAAAATAATTCCATATTCCAACTATTTATATAGTTAAACCCAATTAAGTGTAGGAATCAGATATAACCTTGGATATAAAAAAATCATATTTTTTCTATTATTTAATTAAATAAATTTAAATATCTTATTGATTAGATAAACATGATAAACAATCAAAATGCAGATAAAAATTCATTGAACTAGATATTAAGTTCAGCAGCAAGATCGAATGCTTATTTTTCAGTTATTTAACATTCTAATTTTATTTTGTTCAAAATATCATCTTTTTTATGGTGAACTTTGATAAACCCTTGGTCACTTAATAATTATATTTATTAATAAAACTATACTGATTAGTTGAATTATTATTTCTCAATAGAAAATTCCTTATTTTCATTAATTGACATTAAGGATTATGTAATTGCGATTAATCGATAAAGAGAGACTTTTTACTTAACTTTTAATTATTCTTTAACTTTTGATTATCTTTTATTTTTTTTAAGATCTCTAAATATGGTTCCATCTGTCTTTTCAGGATTTCTAGAAGCATAATATGATGATAACAGGATTAAAGAAGGCAACTTAGGTAATTTAATTTTTTAAATTTCTAATGTTTAAATAGCTGTTTTAGTTTCTGCCTATTATTTTTTAGATTCCTAGAGGGATTTTTATTGTGGATTTTTTTAAGATTCAACTTCCTCTATTAAATCTTTAAATTCTTTAGAATTTATTTATAAAAATGGATTTTCAAATAATAACTTTCTTGCAATCAAATATTACTATCTAATCTATAGTTGTTCCTCATTAGTTAAATTTACACATTAATATATAAAATTTTCAAACAAACCTACAGCAATTTAAATTAAATTATTCATATTAGTTGTGATTATAGAAAATGTTACGAAGACATCTTTGGCTACCTAGCCAGCAAATGCTCGAACATTGTCTTATTTTTATACCTAATAATCCTCAAGCATAATTGCTCGATACATAATGTGTGCATATATGATTCTTATCTATAATTCCTCATCAAATGATTGAAAGATCATGGTAATTCCCAAAGGCATTTCAATAATGTTGGGTAGTTGATTACATATAAAAATAAAATTAACTGAGCAAGTTTTGGATTTAATTTCTGAAAGCGCGAATAATTTTTACAAATATATAAACTCAATTTAAGGGTATTATGGAGCATCAATTATTATATATGCCCTAATTATGAATGATAATTTATACCGTCTATTCTTCTAATTAGAAGTTGATATTATTGTGTTTAATCTAATGATTAATTCACTAAATTTGCTTATTTTTGTTAATTCCTGATTCCATAATTCACTAATCTCGTTAACAATTGCTTACAATAAGCTTTATTTTGTCAAACACTAAATAATACTAATAATTTATACCTACATCATATTAATCCTTCGATATGGTATTTTGAGTTTATCTAAACAAAAATGAACTGCTGTTGTTTTACCAACCCCATTAGGACCAATCACATATGTGTTATTGTATTGGCCTAATATCCAATACAATTAGTTATATTAAGGGGTTTCTGAAAATAATTCTTCTAATTGTTAAATCATTAATTAATGAAATAGGAAGAATACAAATGGAATGAAAAATTATGGAAACCTATTATCAGACCTCCTAGGTATTAATACAAACTAAGTGGACTTGGAAGTGAAGTTTTTATGGTTCAAGGTAGTATTGTCAAAAGAATTGACTTTACAATAAAAAATAATCGAAATCTCTTATTGCAATGCAGGTAATATTTAGAAATATATTAGTTTATTTGAACCAATCAAAATAAAAGATAAGCCACATCCCTGCATCATTTATCTACATGGGAATTCAGGTTGTAGAATAGAATCACATTCAATAATTGATTACATGATTCCATCTTATATTTCAGTATGTGGAATTGATTTATCTGGTACTAAATTGCTATAATAATTAAGGATCAGGATAGTCATAAGGGGAATATATATCATTAGGTTATTGGGAATCTTAAGATGTTTAGTGTCTGTATAATTATTTGAGATAAGAAAAAGTATTCATGTTATCAACTAAAAATGAGTAATATTACATCAATTGGATTGTGGGGTAGATCAATGGGTTCAGTTGCAGCTCTTTTGTCAGCAAGAGAAAATCCGAACTTTAGAGTGATAATTTGTGATAGTCCCTTCTCAAATTTTTACGTGTTATGCTAAGATTTGGCTAAATCTAGATATCATATTCCTAATTGTTGTTTTAATTGTTGCTGGTGTTTCATTAAATCTAAAATATAAAAGGAAGCTAATTTTAATGTGGATGATCTTAACTTACTATCAATAGTCTAAAGTATTCTTATAATGTATTTAGCTCTATAAAATGATTTATCTATCATTTTTTTGTATGCTAAACAAGATGAATTAATATAGAATAAACATGCTACTTTGCTGATGGAAAACTTTAAAGGGAAGAAAAAATTGATTGTTTTTGAAGGGACTCATAATTCTTAAAGACCAAAAGAAGTTATGGAAGAAACTGCTGATCTGATAAAGAAAGAATTTGGTTTTGAAAGTTGGAATTAAAATACATTTTAGAAAGAAATCCAATTATCATCTAGACATTCTTCAGTAAATGCTCCATTGTTGAGGGCCAGTAAAACTAGTATAATACCTTAAACAGAAGATACTGAATAATGAATTAATATTCTATAAATTTTAGATTACAAGCTTAATAATTCATTTATTACATGTTTCATCTTAATAATATTAATTTTTAATTAAATGTTCAAATAAAAGAGTATTTAATTAACATTAGTTATTTTTAAAGAAGATTAATTTAATTTCTTCTAAGATAGGAGTATCTACTTTTTCATTTAATTTTGATTTCTAGTTTAAAATTATTTTATTATTATAATATTAAATTGATAATGATAGATAAGTAATGTTCTTTCGAATTCAATAATGATTCTTATTTGGATGTAAATTTATTATATACAATTGAAAATTGATGAACATTGTATGTCTCATATAAAATGTCTATGATTATAAAATATTAATATTTTAATTATACCGTTTTTTATGAAATAAGTCATTTTCATAGTCATCCTGATTACTTTGACATTCTAAACACAATTATAGGCTAAAGTAGATTAAGTTATGGCATAAATGGATAAAATGGCATTAAAAAATGATTTTTCAAAGCAATTAGCAGGTCTTATTGAACTAAAAATGTTATAAAGTTCTTATGTAGAGGAAGTACTTAAAGAAATAAAAGGTATAAGAGATTAATTAATTGCTGATTAAAGTGTAGAGGATTAAGAATATGCAAAAGTAAATTAAATATAGTTATATTATCTAAGAAAATTGGACAATTGAATGTGGAAATTGAAATCTTAGAAATACAAACTGAAAAGCTTGCAAAAGAATTACAAAGACTAAATTAATAAATAGGAGAATTGAATGAAGATATTAGCAAACTTATTGGTACCTAATAATCATAAGAGAAATAATTAAGTACTTTGAACTCAAAAGAAGAGGAAATTAGAAATTAATATAAAAGTGAAATAGAAACTCTTTAAGTAATGAAGATTGTCTATATCTAGCAAAGAACTACAAATAATTTCAAATCGATTGATGGATTAAATGAAATGATTGCTAAATTACAATAAGCAGTATTTGCAGAGTAAAATAAAACAACTGTACTCTCCTAATAACATACAAAACAATATGTTGATGAAATCAGAAACTCTTTAGGACCAAATCATCCATTGACTGCATTAGTAGCTGTAACTACAAAGTAATATTAGTTATGATTTAGATTTGATGTACCTACTGTCACTAGAATTATTCAATTACTTGAAAATATCAGAGATCAAAGAATCTAGGAAAATGCTGGAGCTGATGAATATGAAGCTAAAGTTACATAAGCATATTAAGTAACATTAAAAGAAGTTACAGAAGTTAGAGAAAGACTAAGTGATGATTATTCAAGAACTTTAGTTACTCTAAAAAGAAGAAATGAAGAAAATGTATTATTCCTTTTAATCTAAAGGTTCTCTCTACAAAATCTAGGAACTAAATTTAAAAGGATTTACCAATTGCTTAAGATTTACTTTAACAATATAGAAATGAAAGAGAAATAGTTTAATCTAATTATAATATTAGATCTGCTAAAAGAGAAAATGAAGTTAAAATCATAACTCAAGCCTATACTATAGTAGCATAATAAGTTAGAGTATGAATAATATCAAAGAAATCAATATTTATTAATAATTTATATAAAGATCAATAAATTTATTCATTATGAATCAATCTATGGCTAAATTGTATTCTCAAGATGGAACAGGAAGAGATTCATATATCTTTAATGATAATGGAGGGTTTTATCCTGGCAATCTAAAATTATAAAAAACGCCATCACTTTAAAACTGTAATTGTTATTCTAAAAAACACAAGGGGGCTATGGTACACACTCTCCTTAAAAAACTCATTTCAAACCTGAAAGAAGACAATTTTATATAAGTGATGGAACAGGAAGAGATACATATGTGATTAGAAACATAAAAGATAAAGCATATTTTTCTCCTGATTTTTCATTTCAATTAAGAAAGTATGATTCTCAAGTTTTAAGTCCTCAATATCCCTACAGGTTGCCTCCTTTAAAATAGGCTTAATTATCAATTAAATCTGATAAGCAAAAATCATTAATATAGAGATTAGCAAAACCGAAACTGAGAACTCAAAATGATTGAATAAGTAATTTGTTAATACAAATTTATTATATCAAAATATTGTCATATTATTCTTTGATGGAAGATAACAAGATTTACTTCACACCTGAATCAGCCATTATTTTACAAGAATTAAAACAAAAAAAATAATTGAACACTAGATAATTATCTTAAGATAATCCAAAATTCAATTTAAAGACTATAAAAATACCATAGAGAAGCAGATAAATTTCATTAACGAAAGAATTAGATTATTATGTAAAATAGTCAATGAAAGAAAAAATGAAAGAAAAATAAAAAAAGTTAAATGATGAACTTGAATGCTTTAAATATTAATATAAGGATATCTTGTAAGATAATCCTTATGTAAACAATAAACTAAAAAAAAATTTTTTTAATTTGAAATTTTCAGATGAATAGAGAGAAACTTATGCAATTAGATTGGGACGTCTTGCAGTCAAACATAATCAATAAATAAAATAGATGTAACGAATAGTTGATGATATTCATGTATAATAAAATTATTATATTTTAGAAAAAATATGAGGCTCAGAATGAACAGTTAAATTAATATATGCCAAAAACAATAGAGACTATGGTTACAGAAAGTGATTCTTATTTAAAAAGTAGTAAAATCTATAATCCTGATTTATTGGCAAAATACTAATAACTAAAATATTAGCATTTTTGGAATAAATTACCTAAAACTCTAGCGAATTGATAACTATTTTAATTATTTATCAATTTTATAAATTATATATAATGGTTAATCAGAATTGGGTATATTTAATGATATCATCATCTTAATAAGAGGGGTGCATGAAGGTTCATCATAAAAGTACCATAATTTAGTTTATAAATAATTTTAATTATTAATTAATAATTAAAATAAAATAATTTATATAGTGAAGAAATGCAATGTTGATTCGCACTAATAACAAAAATAAATTATAGAATATAAAATCTATAGAAAAAAAGTTAATTATTCATCAAATCAAAAAACTTCTTATTTATTCCACTTATCTAAACTTATAATAGACAAAACAACACACTGCTAATTGTAGATAGTGAATCACAATTAAAATTGACTAATGAATAATATAAGTATATTATATAATACACATATAATTAATTGTATTTAAAATTGGTTGATTACCGATTTTATATCTCTTATATATATTTTAACATTTAAGTTCTTTCATAATAATTATATAAATGGATAAAGTGAAGAAAACTTCTTGGGAGAAAGTTACTAGTCTTCTTTAGTAGTTATACAGTGTTGAATAATAAATTCAGGAATAACATGTTACAATACAAAACAGTACTTATACATTAGTTTCATTATTCCATGCTCAATTTCGTTAATTGATTGATAGAGAAGATATCATTGATTCATTATAACAATTAGATTTCGAGACCCCTTAATTATTTAATATGGGTAGGAACTTGTAATCGGAGTTTGCATTTACTTTAAATCATAAATACATTTTAAAAGTTGTGTCTGGAACATAATATAGATATTTTAAAAACACTTTCCACTAATATTATTTCAAAATAAGTGCTAATAAGAACTGTTTGTTAGCAAGAACCTTTGGAATATATAAATTAGAAGATCGAGAAAATAAATCATATTTCGTCTTGATGGAAAATTTATTTTATGAACATAAATTGTAAAACAGTTAAATAATCAGCATATACGACTTAAAAGGAGCTTAAAGTAGTAGAATCACTAAAAATTTTGATGAGCAGTTTCAGTAACAATAACAATTATTGTAAACTAAAGCTTAAACGATTCCTTTACTTAAAGGGAAAGATGAAGATTTTAAAAAAATAAGATTCTTTTAAGATTTCTCAAATGAGAAGAAATTGGATTTAATGAATTAAATAAAATAAGAAAGTGATATTCTTGCTGAAGCAAATACAATGGATTATTCTCTAATGATTATTACTGGACATATCAATTAATGTCAATAAGGGAATAGATTAATAAAGTTAAGTAATAATGTTGGAACAATAATTGGAATTATTGATTATTATTAAGAATATAATAGTACCAAAAAGCTAGAAAATAAATTTAAAACTTGGTTTGGCATGCATAAACCAGATTAACAAATTAGTTGTGTAGATAGCGATACATATAGAAAAAGATTTTAGATATATTTTTAGCAATTTTTATAAGATTGAATGAATGATAATTTTATAAATTTGATTCCATTATAAATATCTTCTATGTTAATTTATAATTAATATTCCTATTAACAATAAACAATACTTTAGACAATATTGAAAAAAGAGATGTCAAATATAATATAAAATTATAAAGATATTTACTTAATATCTTTGGTAAGATAGTTTGTTAGTTTAGAATATTTTTATTAAAATATTATTATTCAGAATAGATTAATGTTCCAACCTTAAAACAATTAAGACTCTAAAGCTTGATGATTTTCATGTGATTTACTATCAACTTTATGACACTTTAGAAATAACTTATTTTTTCGGTTTTCTTTTTAAGATATCAACATTTGTAATATCTGGTTAACAGGGTCTATTAAAACGAGAAATATAATGTTTAATAATACTTCTTATTGCTTTCATTCTCTTTATTAGGGTTTTCAATTTCCACTTCAAATTTAAACTATTTTGAGTTGATTTTTGAATTCAAAATTAAACTATTCTGAAATATTATTATTTATTTCAAAATTACAAATGTCTTATAAAAGTCCTGTTCTATAAAATTCTCTTTAATTGTTATCTGAAATTAGAAGTTCATTAGCAAGTTCAGGGAAGCAATAATCAAATCCAAAAGGAATAAAAAAATAAGTAAAATATAGATGTAATTTTTGAGTTATGTATAATTTGAATATGATTAATAAGAAGAACCTAGAATATATCCACCTGAATGTATGAGAGTTGAGAAACAAGTAGGACAAGCGAGTTCTGCAAATTTGACAGAAGAAATTCTTGATTATTTAAGGATTAATTAGAAGTCATTTGAAAAGTAGTGTGCTGAAATCGAAAAATAAATTAAAGAATTAGTTGAAAACATTGAAACTGAAGATGAAGTGGAAGTTATTTAGTCTCGTAAGCCTTAAAAAAGGAATTGATTATTATAATATTGCAATTATTTAATTTTACAAATATATACAGGAACTGATTAATATATTTAGTACTACATTATTATATGGATATTGAAGAAAAATAGAGTAAATTGTCACCAAATCGTCAACTTTTGATAAATGAAATATTATAGACTCATTAATTTCACTCTGTTTATAAAATGTGTTAAAAAATAGAGAATAGTATATTTAAAAATTGTAGTTATCCATTAATGAATATTAAAAACTAGATTCAGAAGATTTAGAAGTATAATTATAGTTTTGAAGATGTTAAATAATAATAGATGTTAAGTATTATGAATGAATAAATGAAAATTGAAAATATAAGATAAGAAATGACTGATTTAATTTTAGAAAGAAAACCATTCCCAAAGATTTTTTAATTTATAGAATTGAATGATATGAATCAATTTGAAATCATTTTTTGTGAAAAATTACAAAAACATCTTATTGAAGCCCAATTCCATCATTAATATATCAATATTGCAAGTTTTTAATTTGACAGTAAGCAAGAAATCAACTCAAATTGTAATAATTAATAGATTATCCTTGAATCAATTGAATTACTAACCTAAAATATGCACTAAATAATTAATCTTTAAATTATGAAGATTAATGATTATTATTGGATAAGGAATTTATATTAAAAATAATAATAGAAACAATTTAAAGGATTAAACGAAATCATTCATTAAAAAATGGAGTATTTATATGAATCAATATAAAACCACTTAATTGTATTGCAAAATAATAGAAATAGATAAATAAAATAACCATTTATTATATATGAATTGATGAAAATCTTACTCTATTTTGTTAATTAAAAGGAAATAATTATACCTGATCTATTGTTAAATTTAGGATACAAATCAAAATATGACTAGTTCAATATCAAATTTAGATAAATCATTTGCCATTTTAATCTTCCCTTTTTAAATTAATTAATTAAATTACCAGAATTAAAAGATGTAGTACATATTCTGAATATTCCTGATAACATGTAAAGTGAATAATAACATAAAGAGTATTAAGAATATTACATTCATGAAATTTATACTTTTTTTAGATTTATTAAGTCTGTTACAATTGATGAAGTTATTCTAACTTAATTAAAATTACTATTTAAGAAATTAAATTACTTTAGAGATAAGTTAACCATTATTTATGATAATTAACAATTCAAAGGTTTAATTTCTAGATTGAAATTACTTTATAAATCAGAAATAAATAGTTAATAATATCCTGATAATGAAAAATTTAATAAAACTTAAATTAATTACATTCTCATAGTTTAATTGTTATCAGAAATTAAAGTTTTTACTTTAACTTCTTAAAATAATAAAATAAATGATGAATAAATATTGAAGATGTAAAATTACAAAGATGGAAGTGATTTAGATGATGATAATGAAGAATTTTAAATATTTTAATAAGAAATAAAAAAAACTGTTTGGAGTCCTAAAGATTATAAATATGTTAATATTTTTAAGTACTTTATCAATTAGATGAATTTGTACAAGGTACCATTTCCAACACTACTCACAATTGTTCAATTCTATAATTATAAATTTACTATTAATTGTATAAAGACAACTTAAGAAGAATTACATAAAAATTAATAATATATTAGATTTCTATTTAGATTATTGGCTAAAAATCTAAAAAAAGATTAATAAATACCATTAAGAGAATAACTTGTAAATTTATAGGTAGATAAGATAATTAAATGGCCTAAATGTATACAATAATAAACTATTTTGATTAATGAAAATAAACATCATTTAAAGGATGAATTAAAAGAAATTATTAAGAACAAGAATTTTTAAAAATTTTATACAGAATTAATTGAAGCTAATGAAACAAATGAATTGAGAAAAGAAATCTTAGACAATTTAAATGATATTTTTAATTATATTCAATCTATTTGATATATACATTTATTATTCTATTAAATATATTTATTTTCAATCATTTATATATAAAAAATAAATAAAAAAAAATGTCATCTTAAATTAGTAAGATCTTTGCCACTATTTTATGTAGTGATCATAGAAAATAGACTGAATTTATTAATTTATCATATCCATTAAAAGAAGAATAGAGAAGACTATTATGTGAAAAGTGTGATTTTAATACTAATTCATAGAACGTGTATAATAAAAATGAAGTTGTTGAATTTTTAGAAAATCTTTAGAGATAGGAAAAGCACAAAGAAGAATAAATTTTGTTAGCCTGCAAAAATATAAAAGAATTGAAGGATAGAATAAACTTAATTGAACAATCATTTGAAAATCAAAAATAAATTATTTAATAAAAATGTTATATTAAGCCAGATAATTCATTAGGTATATTTTTATAGAAGAAGGATGAATTATCTAGAGAAATAATCGAAGAAATGAGTGATCAACTTAGTACTCTTATAATGTAAGATTAAATTAATATCTAATTGAACACAGAAAATATCGCCTAGAATAACACAGAAACATTAAAATATGTAAATGAAGGAGATTTAACTACATTAGAATAAATAATTGATAGTTTGAAATAATTTATCAATAAAGGTGAAACTAAGATAATATAATAATAATAATAATAATAATAATAATAATAATAATAATAATAATAATAATCATAATAATAATAATCATAAATATTATAAGAATATTCTTAATCAATTTTATCAAATCCATCATTTATTAATATTCCTATTAATTATGTAAATACTTATACAAAGAATATTGGTGAATAATTAATACATGATATTAAGTTTAATAATAATGGCAATATTTTTGTTGTTTCAAGTAATTTAATTGCTAATTCAAATTGCTATGCATAAGTTTATACATTATAGAATAGCATTGTTACTTTGACCTAAAATTTAGAACTTCATGAAGGAGATGTAAAATCTATTTATTTTACTTCATAAGATGATAATTTCATCACAGCATGTCAAGATAAAAAAATTAGATTCTGGAAAAAAGTAGAACAACAATAATGGGGTTTAGATTAAGAGTTAATTGAACTGAAATCACCTGCTAATTGTATTCAGTTAAATCATTCTGAGAATTATCTGGCATCAGGAGGTGATTATTTATGTTTTTGGAAAAAATTAAACGGAAAATGGACTTATGATTCTTAATCTCCGAATCAAGAATAAAAAATATTATCTTTAAGTTTTAATACAGAAGACAATTAATTAGCAGTAGGATATAATGATTATTCAATCAAGATTTTTGAATATTATGAGTAAAGATGGATATAGAGAGCTTAAATGTAAAAGTAAGCAATGTTAATAAATTTCTTTAATAATAAAGATCTTATTGGAGTTTAAAAAAATGGACATTTTAATTACTATTAGTATGATAATGATATTTCTGATTATTAGGTCTTTGAAACATATTTGAATTAATAAAATAATAATTATGCAGCAGGATTTTGTTTATAGAAGAAATTATTAGCTTTGTCTCCAAAATAATAGGGATCTACATATTTGCATATGATAAGAGAGAATCTAATCTCAAAGTCTATATAGAAAATACCATTTGAAGGAGATAAATTATTTTTTTCAAAGGATGGGAATTACCTTGCAATCATATCAAATAACTAGCTATCTATTTATCAAAATGAAGAGGAAAGATATTGATTATGAATATTTCAAATTATATAATAAACTGTCACCCAAATAATATTGAGCATAATAGAATATATTTATAATCTTTAATAGAATTGAGAGATTTTATTATTTATTTTATATATTAATTAATTATGCAAAATTTGTTACAATCATAAGAAATGAAATGTAGTAAACATCCAGAAGAAATTAGAGACAATTTAAATCTGGCACCTTTTGTGTAAGGTGATCAACAATTGATATGTAAGAGATGTAATTATTCTAATTAAAATTTACTCAAATTAAATTAATTAGATGAATTTTTAAAAAAATTCAATAATGAGACGAAATTTGTTACAACGGAATTTAGAAATACATATATGCTTTTACTTGTTGCTAAAAAAATATAAGAATAAATACCAAAGATAGAGAATGAATTGAATGAAATTACAAGGAGTTTAGAAATAAAATAAAAAATGAATGAATCTATTTAAAACAAGTTAATGAATTTTGATTATAATAAATTAAAGGAGCTATTATAATACATAAAAGAAAAGCAAATAACTCAAGATAAGATAGAAGAAAACCGTTGTATGTTTGAGAGTGAAATATAAAAAGATAAGAAATGTAGTTAATCTTTGAATATTTTGATAAAGGCAAATGATGAGATCAATAGTATTCTAATATAAGAGCCAGTTATTATTCGAAACTCACAACAAGGAATAAACAATCAAAAACCAATAATAATAATGAACCCACAACCAATAATACTAAACCGACAAACAGGAATCAATATACAACCAGTAATAATGAACAAAAAACCAATAGGAATTAACTCAAGACAAACAGAAGAACTAAACCGACCAACAGGATTAAATCAACAACCAGTAATAATGAACTAAGTACCAATAGGAAATAACCAACAACAACAACAAATATATATGAATCAACAACCAATAGGAAATAACTAAAATCAATTAGGAAGCAACCAACAACCAATAGGAATCGACCAAAAATTAAGAGAAACCAAAGTTTCTAATGTTTTTTTATTCGATAAATAAGTTGAATAAGATTTTGATAAGAAAATTTAAGTATATGATATTCAATTGAATGTTACTGGATTATTTTTGGCTATTGGTAATAGCAAAATAATTAGTAGCAAAATAGGGTATGATGATTGCTATGCTTAAATTTGGGAAATAGAAGGAGGAGTCTTGAGAAAAACTTAATCACTTTATGGCCATAAAAGAGAAGTGAAAACATTATTTTTTAATGATGAAGATACTCTCTTCACTGGTAGTATTGATTCAACTATAAAAATTTGGGTAAAATAAGATAATGAAAATAATTGGAAATTAAATCAAAATTTGGAGAATTTTCATCATTTAGCAGTTAATCGCATTCAATTATGTTATGCTAATCAGATTTTCTTTGCATCAGGAAGTGAAGAATTGATAATTTGGAAAAAAGACATTTCATAAAATGGTAATTGGGTAGATGATTCAATTTTTAAAAATAATACTAGAATTATATAGGCTTTAAGTTTTTGTGACAATGGTAAGTTATTGATAGTAGGAAGTGATGACCGTTTAATTTAGATACTGGAATACTCATACAAGAAATGGTAGTTGAAGTATAAAGAGGTACAAGATAATAAAATTATGCAAATAATTTCAACTTATGATTGGGATTTCATTTCATTCTTAATTGATGGTTAATATACCTATTGGAAATTCTAGTATATAAATAATGATTTAAAGTGGACTACAAAAAAAGAAAATAAAATGGAAGGAGAAATAACAAAATTAAGCTTGTCTTTGGCTAAAAAACTATTGGCTATTACATACTAAGATAGAAAATTTAAACTCTTTCAAATTGATTTTTATGGATAATTATCTGAGAAACCACTTGGTAATATTGAAGGGGATTTAATGATAATGTCCTATTTATCACCTCCTAAACAAGATGTAGGTATTACAGGCTTTGGTTTACGATAATCAAAATTTGCAATGATTGATAAAGATAAAGGTAAATTGCAAATTTTTTAAGAGAGAAAAGGAACTAAATGAATAATATATTATAAAATCATAAAATTGAATCATTCATTTTAAATGTTACTAATTTTCTGACTTGTTTTTATGAACTCTAATTAGATGATAGTTTACTAGTACTTTACTTTAATCTAACTCTACTACTAGAACCAACTAGACTTTATGATTCATCATTATTAATATTTATTTCTTTTGAGAATAGACTTTAATGCAACTACTTCATTTTGTTGACTAAAATTCTTATAATTTCATAATTTTCTATTAAAAATATCATATGTTATCTAACATCAATAATTAATTATATGAAGATGAGTAGAGTTAAGATTGTAATGATGACCCATCCAAATTTGATATAACTTTAATAAACAAAGAAATCACTTTATTATCCAAAACCCATAAGCAAAATCAATAATTCTGTTATCCATAATAAGATTTCTGTGATTATTTATTTGTAATATTCAGATTTATCAATTAATGGTTTATTATAGATAATGTAAGTAAAGAATATAGCATTTAACAAGGATATGAATCCAATTTAAAATAATGGATAATCATACATAAAAACTAAGAAAAACATAAATAATAATTTCTTAGTAAAAAGCACAATGTTATAATATAGACTATAAGGATTACTATCTAATTCTATTCCTTCATATAATGCTCCATATTTTAATTGAACTTCCTATAATTCAAAGTAAAATCTTTTGTTACTCATAACAATTACTCCAAAATAAATGAAAAATATTTCACAAAACAAGAGGAAAAATGCAAAAAGGCAACTTAGTATTAAAATAAATGAGGAATTTGAGTAACTCATTAATTGCAAGAATATTGCCAAATTCAAATCATATGAAATAGTTAAAAATGCTCTTAAAATTCCAGTTTTATATTGTATTTTGAGATTATAAAAATATTTTTACATAGTTCTTGTTAATTTAAAACATAAAAATACTATGACATTTGGTTCATCTTATTATTATTATTAATAATTAGAAATGAGTTAATGAGTACTAATTTTTTTAGCATAATTATAGATACAATAGAATATCAAATGAAAAAATATATATGTTCCAATAGTAGTTAAAATGACAATAAATATAGCAATAACATTAACAAAAAAGACAGATGTATAACCTTCTTCTTTAAATTTTAATGCAGGATCTTCAATTTCTATTGAAGATGAAATTAAATTTTCAACACTAAAATTGGATTTCAAAAAATCAAATTCAGCAAATCCAAAGAGTTAAAAATAAGTTTAAAGATTATAAGGATAGAGGATATTTAAATACTTTAGATAAGATAACACTTATAGAGTATCTAATAGATTCCAGAAAATATCTAATCCTCCTAATAGAAATGCCAAAATGGCAAAACCAATAAGTAAATATAGGATATAAGAGTTAAATGTAACAAGACCTTTAGTATTTGAAATTTCAGAGTCACTCAAAGCTTAATATTGTAATAGAGTAATAGTTTGATTTCTGTATTAAAATGAGAAGTGATCCTCAGAAATCACTTCAGTATTATTATTGATAATAACAATAAATTCTGGAGACTGTATAGATTCACTTAATTCAATAATAATTTCAATCTCAATTGAATTGAATTCTTTTGTATATTATGTTTTATCAATAATTTCTTTAGTAGCAAATTTATAGTTAGGGATTTTGGTAATCATAGATATGGAATCTTTTAAAGGAGTTTAAGTAATATTGACTACTTGATCAAAAGTAAGTTTAATTTTTTTAGAGGATTCATAAATTTTATCAAAAGGTGATTCTGTTAAGATAATATCAACATAATCAATTTTGATACAAATTTAATCACAAATATAACCTTCTTCAACAGTACAATATGATGAACATCCATCACTATTTTCTATATTACCATCATCACATAATTCTTCAATAGTTCTTATACCATCTCCACATATACTTATACATTGATTATCAATTATAGTATATCCAATTGTAGTCATACAAATTATACATTCTTTTTCAGGAGTATAGAATTTACAATCTACACATTGTGTTGGTGATGATATACAAGTTAAACAATGAGGAGAACATAATTAACAAGTAAAATCATTATCCAGATAGTATCCATCAATACATTATTAACAATCTCCTAAATGACATTTTAAACATATATCAGTTAGACATTTATTATTAGATAAATAACATTAATTACAACCATCTCTGGGTTCAAGATTACCATCATCACATTGTTCATTCCATTAAATAATCTAATCTCCACATTTGGAATAACAATAATGAGTGATTGGAGGATATTGATATGTATTACAATCAATACATTCTTATTCATTATTATCATAATAGCCAACTTTACAATCACATTCAAATACATTAAGATAACCATTTGATCTAATTCTACTTTTTGGACATTTAGTGCATTAATTAAATTCATTTGAATTATTGCATTCAAAACAAGTGTAATAACATTTAGAACATATTAATTAATTATTATTTTAATAATATCCACTTTAACAAATACATTTATCTATTGATAATGATCTAAATTATACATCATAACAAGATGTACAAATATTATAATCTGAACAATATTCACATATATCATTACATTAAGAACATATTAAATTTTATTAGTATTAATAATGTCCTACTGAACAAATACATTCATTTTCTTTTAATGTTCTTTATTATGATACATAACAACTAGTGCAATAAGTTTCAAAATACTCACAAGTCTTACACTTATCTGCACATTTCATACAAGTATAAGAATCACTCACTTCAAAATATCCCTCTTTACATATACAATTCTAAAATTCTAAAATTCTATTTTATATATCTTAACATTAAATACAAAATCTAGCTGAAAGTAAACAATTTTTGCAAATATCATGACATTTTATACACTAAAAGTTCTTATTTAGATAGAATCCTTCTTAACATTCACAAGAGTATATATTCATTACTTTACCTTAACTAGAATCACAAGTTAAACATGATAACTAAGTATTTTTTCTATTAAATGTTCTCTCATCATATTTTAATTCAGAAGACTAATAGATTGAACATGTTTAACATAAGGGATGACAATTATCAGAACAATTACCATTTAGAAATCCATTTATTAAACAAATACATTATTTATTATAAAGAATATGTGTATCAAAACATTAATTACAATTATGCTTTTCACTACATACTTTACAACCATTTATACATCTAACACATTCTCCTAATTATAAAAAATAACCTTATGGACAATCATAATAAACTGTTAAATATGGTTAATCTTATAATATCTCCAAACAAGTAGTACTATCAGAACATCTTAAACAATTTATTGGACATAAAGCAATAATTACAAAGTAATCATATATTCCACAATATGCAGTATTAAATGCATTACAATTAAATGAAACTAATAATTCTTAATCATTATGATTTAACTCAAAATCTGTACCACCTATTGTAACCATATAATCTTAAATTGATATATCCCATTATTCATCTGCTGTTAAAATTGCAACTGAATTTTACCAATGATATGCTTTATATGTTTAATCAAAATAAACAGTCATATTATTTTAATTATTAATACCAAAATCAATTAACAATAGTTTAACATATAAACGAGCCTTGTAATGTGGATTGCATTTTAATATCATCTAAAATTCATCTGTTTACCAAGCCTAATATCCTCCAAATATAAATTTATCTTTATAAACTTAAGGATTATTAGAAGGAAAACCCTTTTTAAATATAGAATGAGGATCATCAAAAAATACACTCCCATAATCATAGAATAATTTTACTAAATATTCAGAAAATTTATATGTTTCCAATAAATCTTTGCAAATATTTGGACCAAATTATGGAGCATAAGATGGACATTAAGTAATACATTCGTTATTATACATAAAATTAGCGCATGTGAGGGATTACCAAACAATTTTAGAAATCTTTAAATCACTAAAAGCCCAAGCTTATTTAGCATCTGTTATATTAAGATGGCCTTTTAAGTGAAATGTATTTAAATGTTCAATTTAAAATAAATTGACTATTACGTTATATTTATAACATGATGAATAACTACTAACTAAGCATGTTTACATATTATAGATTGAACCTGAAGTAAATTATATACTATTGAAATCTCTATAATTTGTGATTTGTCCTATCATATAATTATCTACAAAAATTTGAATATTACTAAACAACCCTATTGGTCCCAATAAGTATAATGTAAATTCAATTGTGAAATCAGTTGGAATACTAATCACTTGATTAATATCATATTATATATATTCATTTTGAATAAAAGAACCTCCTACATTATTTCCATCTATTGATATTTATCTACTCCTCTATGTTGTATTGTAATCAGCAAAGAATTAATAAGAGAAACCATTTAAATCTGAAAAAACTTATGTTTTTGATGTGTAAGGTTAAAAATCAAATTTATAAAAATGATATGATCCCAAAGGTGTTGACTAACAAATTCCTCCTTATAAAACTAATTTACAAACACATTTGTTATTTTCTAATACATAATTTAATTTGCAAATAGAACATATTGAATTTGAAGGATCACAGTGATCACAATGTTCATCACAAATTAATATAAATGCTTTAAAATTTTTAACATAATATTATAACGCATCTGTATATTCCATCTTAAAGTTAACAAGAGTAGTATCTGTTGCTGGTTTTTGTTGGATATTCATATTTGCTTGATAATCCTTTGTGGAGAAGCATATATTCTAAAGTGCACTTGAATCAATTATAAATTCTTTTTTATTTAAAACAACAGTGTTTGCACTAAATGTAAATGTACCATAAGATGCTTTTAGATGTAGTTCAAAAACATAGTTTATTTTTAAGTACCCTTAGTTAATATTGATTTTAATATTGATTATTTTGCCACTTGATCCGTAAAGAGTAGGACAATTTATTAATTAATTAGGTGTTGGATATGTGATTATAGATGCAGGAGGATCAACTGTTATAGAGGATGGATTTATTTCTCTCCATTTTTAATATGTACCTAATTATATGATTTTGATTAAATGCCTTCATATTCGAGGATAGATGAAAATATGATGTTGGTAAAGGTAAGAAAAAGTATATATTTATGCATTGGAAAGAGTAATTATTTATAAAATTATTGTTGTATATTGTGTGATTCGATTAAATTTATGTAATGTTAACGAATCGATCATGTCATTTATTTAGAATGATGCAAAAATTGTAGATGTGTATAAAATATTATAATATTAAATCAAATTAATCAATTATTAAATTACTTTTTGCGATTGCAATTTTTTAATTGTCGAAATTTTCTAAGTTCTTCTCCATCTTAAGTTTCCACTCTTACAAACTATAATTATTCATTAATTTTATTGATTATCTATTAGTCTAATCCATTTTTTAATTAATCAATAGCTTATGGGTATCTAAAGTATAAGTATAATATATATACAAATTTTTAAAACATAAGAGTGTTTATTTGAATAAAGTGTATTCATCCAATTTGACTATAGAACTTAAGAATTATTCTGTTTATTATTAAGCTTGTGTTATTTCTTCTTCATCATTGAAATCGCTATCATCTTCATCATCTAATTCATCATCCATATAACTAGAGTTAAACAATAATAAATACTGATTTTATTTATAATTTTAGTCTTTTTCATATTTCTCTTAAGCAATTAAATTATTAACCATTATAGTCAGTAAATTTGGTGTTAAGAGATTTGGTTATTTCATAATTAAAGATGACATTGTAATTATAAATAGTTTTATATCATATCCTGGAGAATATTAAGTATCTAAGATACGATTGTAAACAGCAGGAAAAACCTCTGATAACACTTCATATGTTTTTTCAGGTATTTTATAAAGTGAACTCAAAATAATGCCAGTAATTCTAGATTTTAAGTGTTCATTAATATCTTGTTTTTACAGTATTGTAATAGTTTAGAATAGGATTTAAGAAAGGATATTACTCTTAAGATCATCATGGAGTTCTTAGATTCCTAATTGAATTAATAAAGCTCCTTCTCCTTATTCGATATCACCATAGTTATCTTCATTTTATAAATTCTAAAATGCCAATTAAAAGTAAACAGATTATTATGATTCATTGATAAAATAATTTCTTCCAAAATGCATATATTAATTTAGTGTTTCAAAAAGATTACATAATCTTCCTTATTACTTTTTGATGATACTTGAAAAGTATGGTAAGATTTGCATCTACAATTCTGATACAACTGATAATTTAGAGATAGATCCAGATATAAATAGAACTAAATCTTCATCAAAATCTATCTTATCACAATTAGCTAACATAGAATATAATTATCCTAAATGTTATTCTAATTTGCCTAAGATCTCACTAAATTCATCTTAATCTACCAATGATCTAAGTACATTCCAACATCTATTTAAATAAATATGTCTTTATTGATCACCAGAATTTATTTTCTATTATTCCATAATGACTCTTTATGTTAATACTTAGATTAAACCAATTAATAAGTTATCATTTTATAAAAATTAATGTGGATACTTTTTTAATAAATTAGTTATTGTTTCAAAGTGTCTTTCATATGTACTATATTAAAGTCCATTACATAATTATGGGAATAATATTACTACTAAATCTTTGGTTTTTGCTTTTAGATCATCATCTTCAAATATATCTTTTAATGCATCAATTGATTAATATAATACTACAGGTTCTTATGGTTAAACAAAACTGATCATTATTTATAAATAAGAATTCATATTTTAAGATTGAGTATCCTTTTTGAATAAATTATCACAATAATATCCAAAAAATAGAGAAAGTCTTAATTTTATTATTTATTCTTAAACTTTCTAAAAGAATAATAAATTATCAGTCAGTAATTATTCCATTAATAGAACTATATCCAATCTTTTCTATATTAAATAACTCATAATTGTTAATATTACTAAACTACTTTCAATCCTATCTACTGGACTATATTCTTTGAATAATTTCCTAATAATTTAAATAATATTTTTACTTATCTTGCAATGCCTAAACAAAAGTAACTTATTATTCCTTCAATTAAACTGGAGTATTTGATATCATATTGATCGAATGTTATGAAATTATTACTGCTAAATTTGCCAAAAAAGTAGTAGACCCATCAATATGATCACATAAGGTTTCCAATAAGGATGCTGCTGCTGTTTTTGGAACATCTGATTCCTACTTATCAACTGAATCCAAAGCCAAATTGACAAATTCTTCTGGTTAATCTTTCATTTGTTAATATTCTTTCTAAGATGTTATTAAAAATGGGTATATTGCATCTGTTATTAAAGCTATTTTGGAATCAGAAAAGATTTAATATTATTCAGTCTAAGAACCTAGATTTGCTAATAATTTCATAATGTAGGTCATGATGCTTGGTAAAAATGGTTTACTTTCATTATAATATAATACATATATACTTGTATATTTAATGAATGGATTCACTATTAATATAGGCTAATAAACTATAGATGAGCAATTGTGTTATGGTTGTTAAATAAGGTCCAAAAGCTCCTTTCTTTACTTCATTCTTATTACGATTATTCAATAAAACTTAAAGAGTTAAGAAATAGATTTTAAAGACTTAACATTTTATTTCATTTAGTTGATTATCAAAATGATCATTACCTGTATTAATTATAGAACAATTTTGAATTTACTTACCTATTTATGGAGAATATGATAATATTATTATGAGTACTCCAGAAAAAGAGTTTAATTGGAATAAAATATTTTATATTGGTTAAGTTTATTCTTTTTAACTATTGTTTTTATCAAATACTTTCTCACATAGATCTGATACAACTTGAATGTATATTCTAATAGTGGCAATAAAATCATCTGATAATTCCTTTGGTTATTCTGTCAATTTTGTGATTATATATGCAGTTTGATTGAAAAACTCACTTATCCATTCATAACCAGTTTATACAATTGAACAATATTTTTACAATTCCAAAGAGTCTTATAATATCTTAAAAAATAAGATTCCTGTTTAAAATTGCCAATGTTAATCTTATCGTAAAAATTCTTTCATTTTATTTTCTATTTCTGTCTTTACACCTAATTTTAGTTTAATAATTACTTTTATCTTTTCTAACAATTTAACTCATACACTTTATTAAAGATTATTTACATTTTAAAGGTGTATATTGAGACATCAGAACTGCTAGTATTGAATTTGCATGATGAATTGATAATTAAACTTATTTACTAAGATATAAATATACTGTTATTTGTTAGCATCTTTAATACAACGGAATTCAATAAACTGGCTGCTTATTCTTACACTATAAAAATATTAAATAATAATTATACTTTTATCTTATTACATAGCAACTTTGGCTATCTATTAAAAATTCTAAATGTTCTCTATTAAACTAGTCACTAATTGTTTTTCTGTTTCATTTCTTATTTTATTATCTGTATTTGTATAGACTGTTACTAATTAGTCATAGATTTCAGATGCCATCCTAATTTGATATTTAAATTATTTAAATTTTGTATGAAAATATTTATCAACTTCATTTCTCACAAATTAAATTATATTAATTATATATATTACATACATATGATTGAACACTTCGAAAAGCTAATAAAATTATATCTGACAATAATAAAATAAATTAAATATCAAATCGCTTACTTGAGTATTTTCTTCTTTTTCTTTTTCCCTTTACTTCCAGACTATTATTATTATTAATATTATTATTTCTATTATTCTAACATATCCATTAAAGTAGTTAATTCATTCATTTTATTCTCAATCTAAATTAATAAATCTCCTGATTATTATTCTTCCTTATTCATTTCTGAATTCATTAATTATGAATCATATCTTGGTCTCTATTATAATTATTGAATTCTCCTTTGCAATTGTTTATTCTACCTCAATAACTCTTTACAATTAGAACATTCTAACTAAAATAAACTACTAACCTAATTCTTCAGATTCCTCTTATTATTATTCTTAAATGATAGGATATTCGTCTTACTAATTCTCTTCTACATCTTCATAATAATTCTTTTGCTCTTTAAATAGTTAGATGTTTCTAACCAATTTGTCAAATATATCCTTAGAATATGGTTCTACAAATCCTGGATTTTCTCTAAGATCTAAAGAGATTAAAGATTCATT
>JPFL01000005.1:285904-303878 GCA_000733385.1 Paramecium biaurelia
CTCAATAATAATTATAATGGAATTATATCTTCTATTCTTATTAAAATGGCATTCAACTTTAAAGATTGATCCTTCAAACCCTATGCTATTATATGTCATCCAAAAATATACTTATTGTTTTACTTAAATGAACATGTTGTTCTTAACATATTTATTTATATATTGAAAGATATTCTCTATTTGGATTGTATGTCTATTTCATCTGTTAAATAAAAATTAATATACAAAAATTAAATTTGTAAATGAAATCATTATCTGCTACTAAATACAATCATAACAATACTACCTTTACTACACCTGACAAAAAACCAAATAAGGTATGCTCTCAAGTTATATAAGAGTAGATAAAATACACAGTCTACTATGAAATTAAGTGGTGATATGATGTCCGTTTAAAGTTATTTATATGAATAAGCTCATATCAAAGAAGAAGCTTCTAAAAAAGAAATCGTTAGACTCATTAGATTAGTCATTGATAGTCTTGAAAAGAATAAAAATGTTAAAGAATTAAATGAATAACTCTCTAAATTAATAATTGGATTAAGAACATGTATTAATTAATAAGAAGTATCAAGTTATATCATATAATTAATTCAAATAATTAGAGAAATTACTAATAATCATTAATTTTAAAAAGAAATTTAAAATGAAAATGATAAAGCACTTTTAATTAAAAAAATTCATGAATTAGAATTATAAGCAAAAGAAAATTAATGGAAATTCGGTATTAATAAAATTATATATGTATCTTTAGAAATGAAAATCAGAGATCACAAAGCCACTTAGAAGATCAATTAATATTAAGAAGAATTAGAAAAGATCAAAATGTATAAAAAACAAAATGAAGTCTCTAATAAACCAAAATGTAATTCTCCTCAAAAAAATGAATTGAAAAATCAAATCAAATTTATGCAATAAAAAATACAAAGTTTATCAGAAAAAGAAAAGAAATTGATTCAATTAATAAAAGCAGTTAAATCAAGAGGAATCGATGTTGAACATATTTATAAAAACTTCAATCAAATATCCAGTAGAAATAGTATAATCACTAAAGATGAAACAGCAAATGACTTTGTTGATAGTTCGCATTCTGATTTTGCAGATGTCTCATAATTAGATTTTGGTTAAACTTTAATCAAAAGAAATTAAAAATTTTTATTTGATTGATTATTTTTATTTTACACATTTATTTAGTTTAATCATAAATACATTTTATCCACAATGTATAATTCAAAATCTATATATATTAATGTTAATTATCATATGTATACTATATTTCTATGATAATTATCAACAAGATTTCTTTGAAATAAATTTGATCATTACTGTAATAATTTTTATAACAAAAAATAAATATGAAAGTCAAATAATTCTGAATTATAACCAATTTTAAATTTCGAGAACCTTACTTAAACAAATTTATCCCAAAGTCTATATTATTTAAATTGAAATCCACTTTACAAATCTTTAAACTCCTTCAATAATTATCACTTATAATAATCTAGAGTATTATGATAGCTAATTTATAGTTGTAGAGATATCCCTACTAATTATGATGTAATTTACATATGATATAAAATGCCCATTAGAGATTTTTTACAAAAAATGATTAAAGTTTGATTGAGTGTGAAGTATATTAAATTTATCATCTTATGGATTGTAATTCTTTTGATTAAATTCTTTTTCTCTACTATTCTTTGAACTGAAATATGATTTAATTTAAAATACCTTATTAACCCTTTTTATTACTTTTACTCTTAATCTTAATCTTAACCTTAACCTTGCAATTTATAAGGTTTATTAATGATTTTATATTATCTTAAGCAGTATATTTCAATACTTCAGTTAGATTTCTTTTGAATTCTCTTATTTTGAGATAAATTTTAGTGTCTCTAATTAATTATATTAACTGATTATTAACATTAAAATACTAGAAGAGCATAAAAAAACTTTGAAAAGATTTTCTAATAAAAAGATTCCTTTTATTTATCATTTTAAAATCATTTAAAATTTTAATTTTATTATATATATCCATAATTAATTAAATCATCAATTCTCAAGTATTCATAAAATAAAATGAATTTATAAAATTCAATCATAATGGTAACTAACTCCAAATATAATTTCTTTTACCATTCTTCTACATATAATAATTTAAACAGTATATTAATAATGAATTCAATTTTTATTAAATTATCTTATAAATTAAATATTAAGTAAAGAAAGTAATATTATATACTTATAGTAAATAATTACATAAAATAGTTTGAGAATGTTTATAAAATATGGGATGAAAAATAATTAAAATAAAGAAGTTGATGTTTATGAATATCAAATACAAAGATAATATTATTAATTATAGATATAAATAAGTTAATAAACTTTAAAATATAATAATGAAATATATATTTTTATGCAAAAAGTAATTAAATAGCAATTCATATGGAATAGAAATCTAAAGGAAACAAATAAATAAAATAAGCATTTAATTATCTTTCAAAGTATAATATATTAAGATAAAATTCCCTTAAAATTCCATTCTTTAGTGCAAAATAACTTAACAATTGAATTTATATATCACTTATATTGCTTTTTATTTTATTTAAATTTTAAATATATGGAAAACGAGTTACCATCCAATGAAAAATATGATGCCCACTTAATTAACTTAGAATTTTAAGATCGAAAATAACAAGATAACTTGATTTCTAAAATAATGTTTCTTAAAGCATACTCTATATTAAAAGTAAAAATGATAAAATAAAGTAAAGAAAGCATAGCTTGACATTTTGGAATCTGATATGATTGATGATTTAAATGATGAGGATAAGACTCTAAGCCTTTTTTAAAGATTTTAATAATAAATTGATAGTACAGAAAAATATCCTCATTCTTTAAATTTAATGTAAGAGTTACTCAAATTTTTCTTAAGTAATATCATAATATTATTCTTCAGAACCTCTTACAAAAGTCATATTTATTTAAGTTTTACTTACTTTAGGATAATTAATTTTACCAGTATTAATAAAATTAAGTATTGATTGTGTTGTAGATGCTGAACACAAATTAGAAAATGGAATTATTTTGATTGTTTTAATATTGTTGATTAGATTATCAAATATATTGAGTTAATCTCATCAAAGAATGTTAAGTGTAATAATATATCATAATAAGGATAGAGAAAACTTGGATATGAATCAATGAGTGTAATCAGTATGCTAATAATGAGAAAGAGTCTTAGAATATCTCTTTTAAGCAATAATGAAAGAAGTATAGGAGAAATAACAAACTTAATGCAAGTTGATTCTTAAAAATTGATTCTTGCCTCTAATGATTTATTAAATTTAGCAATGATTCCTCTCTATTTAAGTATCTATTTTAATATATACTGATAGGTATAAGTTTGATATTAATGTATCATCTCATAGGAGTTTCATTTACAATAGGATTTATAATAATATTATTAACAATTATTTTGAATCTCAAAAATGGTGAAAATGTAATCAAATCTTAAGTGAAGTTATTAGAAGCAAAAGATAATAGAGTGAAATAAATAAATGAAATATTTACCTAAATAAAATTCATAAAAATAAATGCTTTAGAAGAATATTTTTTATCAAAAGTCTATAATTTACGTTAGATAGAAATTAAATGCTTAAAAGATAGATTATTTTATTCAGCTATCATAATATTTTCAGGTTGGTTGGCACCTTAAATTATTCTAAGTTCTACATTTGGATTATATATTTATTTAGGGAATATCATGAATCCTTCTATAATATTTTCTATTATTAGTTTATTTTAGATCCTACAAATAACAATCTAATAATTACCAATTTCAATAACTGCACTCTTAGAAACAAAGTTATGTTTAAATAGAATCTAATAGTTTTTGACATCCTAAGAAATTATGATAGATTGTATATGTTAAAAGGATTTTAGAGATAGCGAAATTGCTATTTCTGTAAATTAAGGGAATTTCTATTGGAATAGAATTTAAGTTGAAAATTAAGAATTAATTTTAAAAGATATTGATATGTTGATTCCACCAGGATAATTAATTTCAATTATTGGAGATGTAGGTTCAGGTAAAACATCATTTGTATAATGTCTATTGGGAGAAATGCTTTATAAGAATGGCCCAAAATTGTAGATTTATGGTTAAATTGCTTATGTGAGTTAAAAAGCTTGGATCTAAAATGCAACTGTTAAGGATAATATATTATTTGGTAAGCCATATCATCAACAAAGTTATGAGAAAGCACTTCATTTTTCTTGTCTTAAATAAGACATGGAAATATTAGTTAATGGTGACTAAACTGTAATAGGAGAAAAAGGAATTAATGTAAGTGGTGGACAAAAAGCCAGAATAAGTTTAGCTAGAGCTATTTATAGTGAGGCTAGTATATATTTATTGGATGATCCATTAAGTGCAGTTGATTCTCATGTTGGTAATTTTTTAATGAAGGAATGCATATTAAATCATTTGAAAAATACAACTAGAATATTAATAACACACTCTTTAAATTATTGTAAGTATGCAGATTATATTTATTTATTTGATAATGGTTAAATTGTTGAAAAAGGCATATATTCTGATTTATAACTTAGTAGAAGATTTCAAAACATAGCTGAAAAATGTAATATGGTAGAAGAGGTTAATGAAAATAATGTTTAGATCTAAAAGACTTAAGAAGATACACATTTAACTACAAAAGAATATAAAATTAATCCAGATGACAATATTATTATAGCAGAAGATAGACATAAAGGAGAAATTAAGTTGAGTGTCTTTAATGAATATTTTGAATATGGGGGAGGTTACTGCAATTTTATTTTAGTCTTATTAATTATGATATTTTGGATTCTAACTTACTTGGGTTCTAGTTTATGGTTATCAGAATGGACACTTTAAGTTTATGATTTAAGTAATTACTAATATTTAATAATCTACTTTATTTTTGGATGTCTTCAAGCTATATTAGCATTCATAAGAGCATTAACTATTATTAGATAAAGTATTAAGTCATCAACTAAGATACATAATGAAATGATGAATTGTTTAATGTATGCACCTTAATGTTAATTTTTTGAAAGAGTACCTTTGGGGAGAATTATGAATAGATTAACTAAGGATATCAATTAACTTGATACAGAAATATATATGAATATTAGCTGGTTATATACTAAAGTAAGTTAATTGGCTAGTCATATTTTCTTAAATATTTATGCAAGTACATATCTTATGTTGTTTCCTATTTCAATCTTTTTTGGAATATGTATGAAATTATAAAGAGAATACACAAAAGCTAGTCGAGAATTGTAAAGATTAGAATTAATGAGTAAAAGTCCAATTCTAAGTTACTTTTCTGAAACTCTTTCAGGATTAACCACTATTAGATCATATTAATAAGTGGATTCATTTATTAAAACTTTTGGATAAAAATTAGATGAAAATAGAAAGATTGTGGAAGCTCAAGTGATTGCTAATGCTTGGTTTACTTAGATATTAGGTTTGACTAGTTTGATTGTTAATATGTCAGCAATTATTTATTGTATTTTATATACAAATAATCCAGCATTAGCAGGATTAGTTATGACATATGCATCAAATATTGACATGAATATTTAATAAACAATTGAATCTATAACGTCATTAGAAAATGATATGATATCTTTTGAGAGATGTCAATCATTTACAACAATATAAAAAGAAAATAGAAATGAAAAGAAAATTACATTAAATAATTGGCCATGCTCTGGAACAGTTGAATTTAAAAGTTTAAGTGTTTAGTATAGATAAAATCTACCATATGCTTTGAATAAGATTTCATTCAAAATAAATCCAATGGATAAGATAGGCATAGTAGGTCGTACTGGAGCAGGTAAATCTACTATTACAATGAGTATTCTCAGATTATTAGATAGAGTGGAAGGATAAATCTTAATTGATGATATTGATACATAAAATATATCTTTAAAATAATTAAGAGAGTCTATTACAAGTATTATATAAGATTCAGTCATATTTAATGGAACAATTCGTGATAACTTAGATCCATTAAATAAATGTTCTGATGATGAAATAAGATAAGTTCTATTGGATTGTTGTCTAGATAAATTGGCAGATAATAGAAATGGATTGTGTTCCAATTTATATGAAGGTGGTGATAATTTAAGTGCTGGTGAAAAACAATTATTGTGCATAGCAAGAGCAATACTAAAAAAAAGCAAAATTATTTTAATTGATGAAGCTACTGCTAATATTGATGTAGATACTGAACATAAAATTTAAGATACAATATCAAAAGCATTTAAAAATTGCACAGTCATTACTATTGCTCATAGAATTAATACAATACTTAATTGTAATAAGTAAATAACATTATATATCTTAGGATTATTGTTATTAAAAATGGACAAGTTTAAGAATATGGTTTAACTTAAGATTTGTTGAATAATGAATAATCAACTTTCTACTAAATTTATTCTGAATCCTAATTAAATAATACAAAAAAATGAATAATTTAATTTACTTAATTATGTATTCATAATTATTAATATATTATTATATAAAGAATTGAATTAATTCATTGTTTTTAAAGTGTTGGAGTATTACACTCTTTTATTTTTAATGTACTATCAGGTATTCTTATTTATCTAGTGGAATTATATTATCTCACCATTGCTCCAATATTACAATTTTCAGCAGTTGGATCATCATTATTATCTAATTTACTACTTGCCATATGTTTCAATTAACTATTAGTAAGAGCAATTCTATGTAAATCCTTTTATTTTTTTGGTTCCTACTTCTATGGTATATCTAGATACTTGAAAAAATAATTTACCAGTAATCTCCCTTGAATTCTATTTGGATAATTTAGCACTATATTAAATAAATTTAGAAGCTCCAACAACTATTGAAGATTTCCTTTAGTCTTATCTTGTTATAGAGATATTTGAGGATATTGAATCAGAAGAATTAAAATTTAAGGGAGATCTCTATTCAATCTCTTAAGTTCCTATCTTAACAGCATTCTTAAATTCAGAATATCCTTAAAGATTCTTTTAATATTTGTCTGTCTGTCTATTATATTCCTTAGCCAATTCTTTGAAATAAGGATGTTTTAAACACTTATCATAGTCTAAATATAACATACATCTTCTGAACTCAATCTCAAAGAAGGTTTCTTAATTAGCATAGATTATATTAGATCTTACATCTAAATAGGAGCCAATTTAAATTATAAATCTTTAAAATCCACTTCACATTATTTATTATTCTTAAGAATAGATTTCTAATCAATCCCTGCAAATGGATTATTGCCAGTCTATTTAAATAATATTATAATTACAATCAAAAGATATAATATTATTCCTGCACTAAAGACATCACATTTATCACAATAGAATTCTAATCCATCAATATATTCAAGAATTTCAGGAGCAACAAAACCTGGTGTACCACATCTTTTAAATAATGGTTCTTCATTGAGACAAGTGGCTAGACCAAAGTCTGCCAAAACAATTTCATAATTATTTTCTGTTGATTTTAACAATAGGTTTTCTGGCTTCAAATCTCTATGTATTAAATTGTTTTCATGCATGTGTCTTAATGCACTTATCAAATTAAAGGCCAGTTTTTACATAATCTCGGCAGGTAGAAAACCTTATTAAATATAATAATACCTGTTTCACGTACTCTTTACAATAGTTCTCCTCCTTAAATCATATCTAATACAAAGTAAATTGAATTAGTTGTTTCATGTACCTCATGTAACTTTACAATATTTGGATGATTCAATCTTCTCATTACTTTTATCTCATTTAATAAACTTTCTATTCCTTTAGATTATTGAGACATATAGCTTTTACTAAAAGCCTTTATTGCATATTAGTTATTATTTTCTTTTTTTGTTGCAGAATATACTTTTGCAAAACTGCCTTTACCAATCATCTTAGATACTGAAAAAGCATCATGAAAATTGTTCATAATACACTTTAATCGAAAGTGAGACTTCCAAACTTCATAATTAATTTTATCAGATGTAAAAATCTCAAAACTCTTCCCTTAATAAGAAAGTCTAAAGCCATATAAAGTTTCATCTGAATTTAGTTAGACAAAATTATCTGAAGATGGATCTATAAATTAAATATGCATTGTTTATAGTGGAGCTCTTTTGAGTTACATTACAGAAACTTTGAATAATGCATTTTCACCAATCAAAATTAATTTTTTTTTGATTCTCTATTTAGAACAAACTAGAAATTCAGACTCTAATAAATCAGTTTATTCCTTTATATTCTATAATATATAATACATCAAGCACACATTTATCACAAAGTTGCCAAAAAAAAGAAGTTGTTTAACCAAAGTCAAAAATGGATTATAACATTAAGTAAATTTTTATAAATATATTTAATGCTTCTAAAACATCTTATAAAATCTTTTAATTTATCAATGCTGTTAATTTCACATTCTGTGAATCTAACTAAATTTTCAACTCCATCAATCTATCTGTCTAAAATAAATAGAAAGATTCTCTATTCTCTATTAAAGCTATAACATTTTTGATATTTAACTTTAAATTATCTTACTTAAAATTACATTATTCACTTCTTGAAATATTATCTATTAGAAATGAAAATATAAATGTAAAATGTATAATTCGTATGATTCATACAAATTCAAACTTACTTATGTATTATTTTAAAATAACAGAATTTTTTAATTCTACTGTACTTATCTTTTTAAATAAGTATCTTATTCATTTTACTTATGGATGTCAAGTATGTGATATCAGAATTTTATATAATAACAAAATTATCGTTTAAATGAATAATGGCTTATCGGCGGAAGCATAGACCTATTAGGTTAGGTCTGTGACAACAGGATAGAATAATTAAAGGACTAGTAATTGGGAATTCCAAGATGCTGTTGAAAGATATGAATTAAGGAGATCTTCTAAACCCAGATATACATAAAATTATCACTAAACTACAGTAATTACTTCTAAATACGTTTAAGGGGAAAATGAGGATAGAAATAGTAATTATGATTTACAAGTTTCAAGATAATCTTAGAGAGTGTTGGAGAAATATCAAGTGAATAGTTAGAATAGTCATAATGAAGGAATAAGTAGAGTGTAAAAAAGAAGCTAGAGATAATTATAGGAGAGGCAGAGGTAAATCTAATTGAAATTAATATAGGAACAACAACAACAGCTACAACTTAATTAAAAATAACATAAGTAAAATATTCTGTAGTTTCTGAACCTTAATAGAAGTAATAGAAAGAAACTATTTTTGAAGGTAAAAATAGTAGGTATGTAGAAGAGTAGAACTATTCATAAGAACAATAAGTGACACTAATACTATTTAAAGTATATTATTATAAATATTGAAAGCCAAAAATACATGTGAAGTAGATTATGAATAAATAAAAGAAGATTGTCAAATTAGTGATATTTATAGAAAGCCTGAAAGAAAGGATCAATAAGTTGAATTATTATGTTTCTTGCAATATATTTTGAAATTTAATATATTATTATTAATAATGAACGATTAAACAATAACAATACTTTAAATTACAGCTTGTTCATTGTCCCTGATAGGATCTCTTTTTATCATAGTGATTTATTTTAAGATGGGAATGAGAAACAATTTTGCACTAAAATTGATAATGTGCTTGACCATTAGTGATATCATATTTTCTCTCTCCAATTTAATGTACATTCATCCAGGTATAAAATATTACAGTATAAGGATGCAATCCTACATATTAAAGCCTTTGTATCACTTAAGGATTCTTTATTCAATATTCTTCAATTGCATGCTTCCTATTTTGCTTCTTATTATGTTTATGCATTTTTTGGACAGTGATTAAAAATAGAGTAAATCTAAGTGAATACTAAAGAATTTTTTAATTAATAGGATTTTGTGTTCCTATTTTGTTTGCCATAATCCCTGTTATAACAAATTCTTATAATACCCAAAAATATGTATGTGGAATCTCAAACGATGAGGATGATGATCCATATTGTAATGAAAAAGATACTCCAACTAAATTAGTAAAAATAGAATCGATTTCCTTATTTTATGTACCCTTGTGGTTGTTGAATATTGTTGGAATTTCATTTATTATTAGAGTAAGTATCTTTATGACAAAATTAAGAACATAGTCAGAATAAATTAATAAATCAGGTAGTTCTGATTAATAAGAATTGCAATTATATACATAATAAGAATATGAGATAAAATTATCCTAAAGAATAACATAGAATATGTTATTATATCCAATAATAATGTTGATTTGTTATAGTGGTATGACTGTGTATGCTATAGCGAAATTATGTGACTCAGAAATTGAATCTTTGAGAGGGATAAGATTTATTATGGCTGATTTTTTAGGTTTATTTAATTCCATAGCATATGGGTACAATGCAATCATAATATTGAGACTTCAGAAAATGATGTCTCAATAATAAACTTTACCCATGATGCAATTTCGCTAAGGTTCTAATGATTCTGATGTTAATAGAAAATAATTTGAATCATTTCTTTCCATAGCAACTAATTATAATGATTAATGAATAATTAATGATATTCTCAGAAAGGATTAAATTTTTGATGATGGGATCTACATTGTGATGGAGATCTAGTTTTAATCACCAAAGACATCTATTTAAAGATCTTCTCTTATTTCTTCATATCTGATTTCATCATTATTTCCTTGTTTGTTTCTATAAATTACAAATATAAACGATGTTCCTTTTGAGTCCAATGACCTTACATAAGATTATCTAATTACCATTATTGTATGTTTTTCTAACATTCTTACGTCTTGTTTTCTTTATTGGCATCTCAGGTTTTAGATTACCAGCAAATTATTTAACAGACTCAATGGTTGATTTAGATTCTATAGGTTATTCACTAGGATTGGTAGATATGTTATACTCTAAACCTTCCTCTATTTTTATTGAGTGAAGGGGATTTGTCATTATTTGTTGATAACGCAAATTCTCTAGAATTAGATATTGGATATAAGAATTATAGACATTGTAAAGTTATTATTCAATCTAATAAAATATAATTTTTACCCACTTCAGAGCATTAATTTGTCATCATGAATTCAAAAGATTTCAGAATTGCTTTCTGGAGAAATAAAAAAGAAAAAATAAATGTTTTTCAATAATCTCAAAAAATAGTAAAAAATTAAATATACATAAAGATACATTTATTTTTTCATTTCCTACAAATTTTATTTAATACAATTTAAGTATTGTTAGAACTAGACTTTTTCATATGATAATGCATCAAATAATTTGATACACTCTCAATCATAGGAGGATCTATCGAATTGATATTACTTTCGACCCATTTTTGAGTTAACGTTCCTAATATTCCCTTAAGTTTGTCTGGTTATTTGACCTTTTCCATCTTAATATATGTTATATTTATTATGCTAATAACTTTTGAATAGGAACATTGAATTCGTACTGGATTTAATTTTTGAATATACTTCATCTTTAATATTATAACTAAATTCATACTTTCTTGGCCAATTAAACGAATTCATTCTAGAATTTTAAATTACCATTACTACCACACCAAAGAACTTATTTATTCTCTATTAGAATCATTGTAGATGTTCTACTACAACATATTTATTAAATCTCCTATTTTAATTACACTAAATTCTATCTATCTTAGAAATCTCCCAATCCCAATTGACCCTATTTATTCCAACCACATACATAAGCCTTTCCATTACAACATTAAATACTAAGATGTTTCAAACCACAACTAATTAAATTAGCTTTGTAAGGAATTTTAATTTAAATTAATTATTCTCTAAATAAATTATCTCCTAAACCCAATTAACCATGTTCATTGTCTCCTTTCACTAGAACTTATCCTTAATTATTGAGCAAAGCAATAAAATTGAATCCAATAGAAACTTATATAATTGGAGAATTAGTTACTATATTTTAAATTACATGATCACTCTCCCAAAATTATACCATACCTTAATTATTAATAATATAAGTTCTATTAAATCTACATTATATTTGTTTAATTGGTTAGATATCAACATAACTGATAGTTTCACATTGAGCTCCCCAAATTATAAGTTTTCCATCTTGACATTTAACATAGCTGTTGAAATCAGTACATTCTATTTAATCCATTATTACATTAAGACTAAGTTACTAAGGGTATTATGGAACATCAGTCAATCTCCCCTATCCTAATTAACCTTCATTATTTAATCCCCAAGTGTATAATTTATTGGCACTTGTTGATGCAATACTATGGAAACTACCAACTCTCACACTTTAAATAATGTTTTCATTTTTATAGCATTATTAAAATAATTGTTTATAATTTGATGCAAAAGATGGCTAATAACACCCAATATCAGATAATATTTCTAAATCAACAATGATATCAAATAATTATCCTTTATCTCGAAATTAATCATCCTCATAATTTAGTATTTAATCAAAACTTATAGTATTCATATTATTTCCAAATAAATCATTTTCTTCAATCCTTAAAGTTTCATTTAGTTATTCTTCTAAAGGCTTTAAATATTATTCTTTTTTAATGTTTTTTGCTCTTTATTTAATTAAATATCTTCTAATTAATTTCTATATCTTATTTGTACTAATCCTTATTTACTAAAATGTTTTAGATAACCATTTCATCTTCACAAATCCTTGAATTTTAAAAGCAGACTTATTCAATTTTCTTATATTTTCTCTAACTTACAATCCTTTAATCCATTTTTATATTCTTATTGCTGCCAATTCATTCCTTTTGTTCATCCTAGCTTATTTAGATCTTACAACTACATTCTTATGAATTCTTCTAACTCTAGCTCCTCTAAAGAAACTCTATATTACCAATACTTTTTTCAATCTAATCATTTGCCAACTATTTTCTATCATAAAATTGATATTAAATTTAACTAATACTAACTTTTTTATTTTTTTAAAAAATAACCATTTCTTTATGTATATTTAGATGAAAACGATATGTTTCATTATTAAATCAAAATTATTCATTGCTTATAATCTGTATACATACAACAAAATCTTATCCAGTTAATTCTAATATAATTTCATCTTAGATTATCTCAATTAATAGTAATATAGATTTTAAAAAGCTTTTAGAGCCTTACTCCAATTACATAATTTTATCTTTTAATAATGTTTGTGTATTCTCTTCAAATTCTTTTTGATTAAATATTTATGCCAATTATACTAGATTTTTAAAGCTATTTTGCTCTTTTTGGCCATAATCTCTGTAAAAACTTACTAGATTATGTCCATGCCTTCAATTCTGATAAATATTCTTTTCTATCCAAATAAAACTAACTCAGGTCCAAGTTTGGGATAGTATTGTTGAAACAGTTATAAATTAAGTTCTCTAAAATCAGCAGATTATTGTTCTAGAATATTAAATAGAGGATTGGAAGTCATTTCACCAAATTGTTTATAGAATTATTTGTGTATTCTTCTGAAGGGATAATTCTATTTACGAACCTTTAAACTATCTAAAACACCTAAGTATCTTATCTATTGTAACGCATAATCATCTTCTAATAATGATGGTTTCTTAACATCATTAGGTTTAATACATCTTACAAAATGAACATCACAATTGTTGGTTAACTCTTTCATTAAATCATTCATTTAAGTTCTAATTTTCTTTGACAAACTTTTGTCTTTCTTAGTAATTGTCTATGTTTATTTATCTTCAACAGTGAATAATTTTGAAATCAAAGGATTACCACTCTATTAACTATAAAATGCTGTTAAGACACTGATTTCATCTACATTTTTTTCCCTAAAACCAGAAATTAAGTATTCGACATTTCTGGCAGTATGAACAATAATGAATGATTAAGTTGAAGGCATTTTAGGTTGTAAGACATATTTTGGATCCTTTTACTTTTTTCTAATATTACTTATTAGTAAATCATCATCTCCACCTACTTAACATACTTCATCTAAAATATCAAAAATTCCCAAGGGAGGTTTATCAAAACAATCTATCAATGCTTAATTATCTTTATATCTTATATGTTAACAAAATTTATCAAGTCCTTCTTCTTTGAAGACAATTTCTTCACCTTTAAATACATATTGAATATATAATTAATGAAGTCTCTCATTTGTATAGTTGATTATCAACTACTCAAATCCATTTTTATCAAATACTTCAAATCCATAGATATCTAATAATCCGATATATGTATTATTGTTACTTACATCAAATTCTTCTTCTGGTAAGATATTCTAATTCAATTTACAAACTAACCAATTAAATAATCTTTCAAATAATTCTTTAGCCCATGAATCTCTATTTTAGATACATTAATTATAAGAAACAGGAGAAATAATTTTCTATTTATTTATAATTCTTTGTTTGAGTATCAAAGCTTCACTTATTTCTTTAATACTTAATTGTAATAGCTTTGACAAATATTCTAATTTATTTTCAGTAACAATTTAACAAGGAACATCATCAGTAAGAGTGGCTTCATTGAATTGTAAATCTCCTAAATGCAATACAGCTGCTACTATTTAATGAATATTCGATTTATCAGATTCCAAACCTAATAAATTATAAGACTGAATGACTTCATCATAGAGTTTCTTATCATCGATTCCATCAACATCCTATATAGTATTAATATATGATATCTTATTTAACTAAATGGGTTAATCATTTTCACTTAAGAACAATTACTATAATTCATTTATAGGCATTCCCTTCAAAATATGATAAAATATATGAAAATTCCTCTCACCTTTTCCTTATAAACATATTCTACTCTTTTCTAATAAGTAATTGTAGATTTGAGCTCCTTTTATTTTCTTATCTTTCTTCGAGATATAAATTTTAGTATATTTACCAAATCTACTTGAGTTATTGTTTCTCAAAGTTTTTGCATTACCATATGCTTCTAAAATTGGATTACAAGATAGAATCTATAATATAATTTAATAGATATACTCTATCTTCAATGGCAAATTTATTGATGCTGTTTTTTTTCTCTTATGATTATCTTGGTGTTTCAAATTTCACACTAGTGATTAGATTCATGCATGATTTTGCATTTTCTGTTTTACCTGCACCACTCTCTCCAGATATGATGATTGCTTAATTTTTTTAATTTTCAAATAAACTCTTAATTGCTTCAGCACCTATTGCATACATATGTGGAGGCTAAGAGCTCCTATTTTCCTTATTTATAGCTTATTAAATATATTTATTCTTAATTTCTAGATTGATAAGGTGTGGACATGCCTCGAATGGATTAATGACCAATAATGTTGGTCCAACATATGTAAATATTTTTTTTTGTTAATATCTCTTTTTGAGATTAACCAATAACTCTTGATCATTAATAACTTCCATATCAACCATATCATCAAAACTCTCCATTTTTGTAAATAATATATAATAAAACACATAATTAATCACTAGTCTGAAACAAATGAATAAAGAGCATCTCCTATATGAGCAATAATCTTAGGAGTAGTTAATGAATAATGTTCTTTACATGATGCCATCTTAGCTGTTCTTCTTGCTACTACACTTCCTAAAATACATCCCTCAATCTTAACTACTATATTATCTTAAGACCAATAAGAATAGAGTCCTATCAACCACTCAAAATAGCACCTAACCTCCATAGATCATAAATCAGAAAATACTATTACACAAACTATAATTGAATCATAATCAGATTTTGTACATTCTCGATCAAAATAAAGATAATAATTTATTAATCCCATTCTCTTGTTATTATTTTTCATCATCTTCTAATAAATAAGGATAGACAATGCATTCAGGACTATAATTCATTATAGAAATTGCAGCTGATTTTGTACAAAAAATGTATGCCAAATCTCCTCCTCCTTTCAAAGAAGATATGGCTGCATAATAGAGAGCACTTGTGTATTCAAATGATCCACCTATATTTGCAATCTTTCAATTTATCATTTATGGGTATTTTATCATTTATGGATATTTTATCCAAAAGTGGGATTATTTTAGAAAATAAATATTATTTTAAAATATTAAAATATGGATGATTAATTACTTATCGAACTATTTTATATATAACTATATCAATCTCCACTAGCACAACCTCTACATCCACATTATTTACATTGTACTAATTTACCTTCCTCTAATTTCGCTTTTGGAACTCTACAAATACATGCTCCTCCAAAGTTATGTTGTGATTTAGATATACAATGCAAACAACACAACTTTTCATAACCAGTCTTCTTCCATTTTGCTATTAATGTTGCATCTCCATATTGTTCTTATAAGCAAAATTCATATAATTCTCTGGTTATCTCCTTTTTTAAATAGTACATTTCATAAATATAACGTGATCTATTTTGTTTTCAATATTGCTATACCTCTAATGATGCAATTTGTAAATCTCCCAAAATTATTCTGGTTTCTTCTTATCACTATATGTTTGATTCTCTACATCTCTTATTTGATTTCCAATTTCTGTTATTGTTGGTTCGATCAATTCCCACCCCTCTGGTGCTTTCTTTGTTCGAATAGTTTTAATTTTAGGCATTTATATTAATATATTTAAATATAAAAGTGATAAATTCAAAAATAGTCATAATTTTAGTCCCCTAAAGCTTCATATAACATTTCTGTCATATTCTAAGAAGGAGTATTGAAATCAATTTGCAATTTGGGTTATTTCTTAATTGTAGTTGAATTTCTAAAACTTGGATAATCACTTGTCTATTTATCAATCTCAATTGATTATGATAATGCTGATGAACAATTTCTTTATCTAGAATATTCAAGACAAGATTGATTTAGATCTCTTTGATTATAATTTCTAATTTTTTCAATTAATTCTAAATTAACAGAAACTTATAAAATGTCTTTATTCAGAGTACTCTACACTCTTTTAGAACGATCTATATGATTAAATAAATTAATTACCATTAATCTTGGGTTTAAAAGAGGGAGTAGCATCAGTCTTAAGTCTTTTGATTTTTTCCTTCTTCTTATCCTCATTTTTATTCATTCTCTAAAAGAAATCTGTTTGATTTGTTGTTTTGATAATTTTCTGTGATACTTTATTGACCATTGGTTTAAACAAATTCTCTTAGCTTATTTGAATCATAGAAGATTCCTTCAATTTATCAATGTGATCAGCCTTATCTATTAATAATTAATACTTTTTATTACATCCATTTCATTCCTTATTAATACAAGTCATTCTTTTAAGTATTCTAACTTTTAGGTTTAAGGATTTTTGGATGAAATGTTGCTTCTTGAATCTCGTCTTATAACTTTTTTTGTATAGACTTCTCTTTTGATTGTTACAATCTTTCATTTTTTAATTTTAATTAAGATTATTGTCTCTCATAAAATTAAATGTGATCTGATTAACTATGTGTTCTCATTAATTAAGGTGATGGACTATGTTATTTTTATCTAGCTCTTCTTTAATCTTCATCAATCTGAAATCTTGTCAACTATTCCTAAAATTTAACTTTTGTGGTGTTTTCAGTCATTATTGATTTCAAATGTTTCTCCAACATTTAGAGTAGAACCTTTCTTGTATTTCTATTTCTTAAATCCATTACTTTTAATTTTATTATTAATTTTTATTACTAAATTTTAATATTATATTAAGCAGACATTCTAATTTCAATTATAATATTATATTGTAAATATATACACAAAAATGTAAAAGTCAGACAGTTTAAGTAAGAGTAATTTCTGGTTTTGTTTCATCTTTAAAAAGCATTCTACAAATAGATCTTATAGATTAATTATCAATTCTTGTATATTTTAATTATTTTGTAGGAGCTTCAGGACATTTCTATTGTTTTATTTATGGAGTTAACAAATAACTATTCATTTATTTTAATTATTAAGAAGAATTATAAAAAATAAAAAAATT
>JPFL01000005.1:311867-380167 GCA_000733385.1 Paramecium biaurelia
GTTATTATTAACATACCTACACTAAAAACCTAAAATATTTATTAATTAGTACATTTCCTTCTACAAATTTCAACAAACCTCTTGAATTAAGATATTCTCTAAATGATTCCCAACATTCTAATGGTTTACTCTCAGGCAATTTAAAAATGGAACCATCCTATATTAAATGAAGAAATTTGTAGAACTCATCAAATTGAACCTTATCACTAATTATTATTTAATTTTTACTTAAAATCTTAATCAATCATAGAAAACAAGGTTGTCATTTCTTATTTACTCATAGTATTCTTATAAAACTCTTCAATAAATTCTTAGAATTATGCATGTGTCAAATAGCCTTGATCTGATAAATCTAAAGAGATGAAACTAGCCATCATAGCTGATTTCTATTTTATTATATCATTAATTGCTATTTCCATTCTATGTCTTCTAAATCCTTCATATACAACTGCAAGTGGAATTGGAGCAAATAGAAAAATAAAGAGTAACAAATAAATTATAAAGAATAGACTATAAAAAGTACCTTATAACATAGGTGGAATTAGGATATCAGGATAAAAATCTAAAGTTGCCACCATAAATAACATTGAGAAAAATTTAAAAAAGTCTCCATAATCCTAAGTCCTTAAATCTACATTTTCCAAACGACCAATCAAATTAATACCAACAAATGAAAATATTGATATAATGATTAAATATAGCAAAATTAATAGAAATAAATCTCGACTTGCTTTCATTATTCCTTTTAAATTCCTTCTTAAATCCTTTGAATACATTGGCATTAATAATGTTCTTAATATTCTACTAAATCTCATTATATTAGGTTCCTTATTATGTATTATGAAATCGATTAAACATGCATAGTAAACAACCAACTTAAATTACCTTTTTGGATTAAATGCAAATCTATTTTCTTTTTTAGTCATCATTAATACTATTGTAATTATTGAATCTATTCCTAAAAATGTTAAAATTATCCCTTCTAATACCAATAGATTCTAATCCTCTTCTATCTCTTATTCTGGAAATGGTAATTCAAAGAAAGTCATTATCTAATAGATAATTGATAACAAAAATAAAAAAGCAATCCAAAATTGATTGTTCTCTAAATACCAAAAGAATTTTAAGTATTTTTTGCTCGTTAAATCTATATCATTTCGAATAGTTCTTAAATAATATGCATCATAAATATGTCTAATTGCTTTCTTCATTCTTTGTTCTACTGATAATTTCCTTACTATTTTCTATATCTCAGATGCCAATAAATCATTCTTCTCTAATAATTTTTATGAGAATTCCTATAGCGCCATTGATTATCTATAAATAGTAGACTATCTTTTTTTTTTTTAAGGCTTATTCATTTAATTTAATTATTAGAGATAAACTTATAATATATAAATTATATAAATTTCAGTCTTAGATTCGAAAAAAAGATGAAAATTATATCAATTCTCATATGTAAAATTACCATTCTATTTTTTATTAGTTTAACAACAATTTATAATAATGGTGAAATTTTATACTAAAGTGTACATAAATTATAGTATCAAATTTGTTATATATTTCTTGGCATATTAACTATTTAGATATTCTTATTAAATTATTCTTTTTTCTAACTAATTTTTCTTCTTTTTATAATATAATTTTGATTTAATATTTCATAATTGTATTCTGTTAAAATAAAATAAGAAATAATTTAAAATCGAAAATTGATGAAACCATTTCAAACACCAAATTAATGTCATTCAAGAAAGGGAAGTGCTAAAGTAAATAGACAGCCATTTGCCATCATTAGCAATTGTCCAGAATTCTAATAATGTGCCAATTATTTATAAAGTAAAGTACAAGGATTAGAGATGAGAGTTAAAAATCTTAATAGTCATCATGCAAGTGAAAACAGATCTACTACAGCTTCTAAAACTACATCTAATTTATCTCCTTTCAATACACATAAATAATGCAAAAAATCTGGATCTAATAAACAAATTGATACTCAAAGTTATTATGAAACAATTATCAACAAAAGATTAGAAAATATTAGTAAAATAGAATAATCACCTATCAAAACAGAATAATCTATTAACTAAGACAAATATTCAGTGCATAGTCTAGTTAGTCATTAAACAAGATTAAATTATAATTGTATTTAGAAAATATAAACATTAACCAAAAGACTAAGACAATTTAAATTAGTCAAAGATCAAAATCAAGATGAATGTGCTCCATCTTTAGCTAAAATTAAATGTTTTTGTCTAGAATTCTCAAATGAATGTTTTGATTTCTATAGATGCACTGATCTAATTACATTGAAATACTTTATTTATTTACTTCTATAAGAATTAAACAATAATTCAGAATCATATAGAGGTAATAATGAAAATCAAAATTATTTGTAACAAATTGAATTTTTGAAATCCTAATTGGAAAATCAAAATACTGATTAAATGACTTTTAAAGGTTAAATAAAATTATAAAAGATGGTTTATGACACATAAAATCTAATATAAGAGATTGTTACTTAATTACAATCTTAAAATAATTAAAATGTATTAACAAATTAAGTTGATATCTTGAATAGATAAATAAAATCATTAAAAGATAATATGGATTAATAATAATTCTTAAAAAGTTCTTTTGGTGTTAATTTAGCTAATTATGAGACCAATGAAAATAATAATTCACTTATTAATTAATCTAATTATAAAACAAATGAAGATAGATTTATGACTTAGATGAGTTCTAAATCAAAGTCTCCATATTGTAGAAATAATAGAAAAATATAAATGGATGGGGATTCATAAAATAATTTGAGATTATTGGAAGAATAAACAATTATCAATAGATAATTAATGGAGAAGATATTTGAATTGCAATCTTCAGATAAATAAAATTATGCAATTTAAGAATTGTAAGATTAATTAAATGAAAAAAATAAATAAATTAATGAACTTCAAAAAAATATTAAAAATTAAGAATGTTATACTGAATTAAATTAAAGAATTTTAGAAATAAGCAAAAATTTAGACAATGTTATTCAATAAAATTCTATATTACTTTAAGAAAATGAATAGCAAAAGAATAAAATTGATTAAATGAAATAGTTAGAGCAAAAATATTATGATTTACTTTAAGAGAATAATAAGTAATGTTAATAAATAAATTCAATTCTTAATGATAATTGTTAACTTAAAAAAATTTAATAACAATATGAAGCAGAATGTAAAGGATATTAATAATAAATTTTAAAATTATAAGAGAAATGTGAAGTCTTATAAGCTTCTTTATAAGATTAAAATGATTCGAAATTTTTATAATAATAAATTAATGAGTTATTATAATAATAATTAGAGTAAAATAAAATTATTGTAATTATTATTTATAATAAATTAGAGTTTAATTACAGATGAAGCATTGTATTTAGGTTAAATGACATTGTATACTAATGATTTATTATAAAAATAATAAGGGGACATACCTACATCTATAAGGGTTTTATAAAAGGATTTAAATAATAAGAAAACTACAATACAATAGAAAATGAAAATTTTATAGTAATTTGGAAATAATATGAAGTTAAAGCAATGTATTTCACATAATAGTTCATTTAAAACAAATTCTGATGTAGATTTATTAGAAAATTTGGAAAATGATGTAATACCAGTGAAATGTTAATAGTAATCGAATTAACATAATGATTTGATGACGATGTTAGTTGTATAATGTCATACAATAGAAAAAATGATTGACTTTTGATAAATAGATATCTATATTTATAGCTATTTAAATAAAATATAGATAATTAACGATTAAGTGAAGAAGATGGATGAGATTTATTTGAAGATAAAGAAATATTGATTAAAATATAATATTAAATAGTGCAAATAAATATTCATTCCTTTATTTTGCATAAAAATAAGATTTAATATTTAAAATATTAATATGAAACCTAATTCTGAGATTCTTTTATGTTAAATGTATTAGCTTGGAGAAGATAAATGGAATTATGTAGATATTGGTTATATACATATCAATTCAAAGGTAATGAGTTTAAAGATTGAGATTTATAGAACGAATTGATTTTACTGCAGAAAGACACAAGTCAGGAAGTGATTGTTGTTCCAATAAAGTAAGAGAATGAGTTTTGTTTTGATTAAGGTAAGGATAAATTTAAATTGTATTAGAGGAAGCAATCTAATTCCATAGTAATTAAGATTATGCTTTAAGTTTTCAGAGTAGAGAAGGAGCAATGGGAGTTTGGGCACGTATTAAAAATATTTTGGTGGAAATTGATGCAGAAGATTAAGATTCAATTGCATTGACACCAGTTTCTGAAACGAATTTGGAAACTATTTTGGAAACAATGAATAATATGTTAACATATGGTTCTCAATCTAAGTAGATGTTATAAAGTTATCTAATCAATAAGAAAGTAAGACAATATTGAATTTGATAAGGACTATTTTGATAAACTTATTAAATTGTTCCAATAATTGGAAAAGGACAACAATGTCAATTTATTATAGACAATGTGTTAGATTGTAAAGAATGTATAAATATATATTAATTTTGATTAGATAGTGACAGCTGCAGATCATGAATTATTTTAAATGATCTTAAACGATTAAAATTATTTATTTATTTTTGGTGCATTAGAATGTATATTATTATATTAATATTATTAGATGATTATGAGATGAACAAAAAGAATTTCGTGCCCCACCGTTAGTTTTTAGAGAAACAAGTTTAATTCTTACAAGTAGTCCAAATAAAGAGTAAAGAGCGACTTAAATCCATTCATTTCATATATCGGCTGCAGTACTTGCGCGATTGTGGTTTGGCCTACTACATCGACGAGTGCCAGTTGATGTTCATTAAGATAGTTTTAACGTAATCAAAATCATGATAGATTATAAAGAGTTGTTATGTTGACCTCTTTAAGTACATAGAAAATTCGAAAGATTTTTTGATAGAGGTGATTGACCAATTAAGAAATTTCAATTTCTTGGCTTTAAGATTTCTTAGTGAGATTTGTTCAGTTTTTAAAGAATTTCCAGATGTATAATAATTGTGATTAATAATTATTAGTTAAATAAAGTAGTTATATATTAGAAATTAAGTGAATATGGATTATATGAGATAATTGAAGATTACATTAATGACTCCCTTAAGGGATTTGATAAATACAAAGCAAAATTAAAAAAACTTAAATAAAAGATATCTGTAATATATATTAATAATATCATTAAAGGATGATGTGTTTACTAAAATACCAAATATGATAATAGAATTATTAATTATATGTTTATAACATTGTCCAACCTATTTCAGATAATATGTTATCAGTGAACATCAATAAGTACTGAAATATCCATTATTCAATATTATTGTGGAAAATGCATTCTAAAATGAATTATATATGGAAACATTGAAATTATTAATTGATAATAATTCAGAAGAATAAAATGAAACAATGGATTTATTCTTAATTCAATTCTATCCAAAAATCACATCATAAATTTCACATACTTCCACCAAAGAATATAAATAATAATTTTTAGAGATTACCTTAGGATTGGTAAGAGCTATGAAACCTTAAGTAAAAGAGGCTATGATATTAAATTAAATGACATTAAAAGTTGGCTTTATTTTATAAGAAAATTAAAAACTATTATAAACTAAGTGTTTATAAATAATTAAGTTGATTTGCTTATCTAGAGATGATGATATTAATAATGAGATTATAATGATAATACCAAATTTGATAAGTGTTATTTTATCTTATAAGGGAATAAGAGAAAATTTAATATTTTCTTAACAATTAGAAATAATAAAAATAATTTATGAAGGAATAAGTTAAAAATTAATTTCATCATTAGTAAGAATTCATTATTAATTAATAGGAAGATGAATTAAAGAAAAAAGAAAATCAAACAAACTATTAAAAAATACATGAAATTTTCAAGAATTTAAAAAATAATTGTATGAAATAATAATTCAGTTCATAAACTTAATAATAAAGCTAAATGTAATAATCTAGATACAATGTTGTTGATGATGAGATGGATTTATTTAAATCAGTTTAGGGACATAGTAATACTCATCTTGTTAAACAATAAAAAAAATCTGTAGATCATGAAGAAGAAGTAGATTAAATATCTAAAAAAATAAAGATTGATTGAATTGAACCATATAAAATAGAACAAAAAAATAATATAATTTAAATATATATATATATTTATATGTGTTATTTGATGCAATCATTAAATTGAACATTTTCCACTTGCATCAGCATTATCATTCGAATTACTCTTTCTTTAAGCTCCAGATTAAGTTTTAGGAGGTCCTGAAGATTGAGAAGTTTCTTATGGGAATTTCTTTTTCATAGCTTATTTAATGGCTTCTTAAAATATTTATTTTAAATTGGTTCCATTAAGTGCACTGCATTCAATGTACTTACATCCTAGATCTGAAACAACCTTTTATGCTATATTAAAGGTAACAAATTTATTCTCATCAACATTTTCTGTTGGTCTCATATCAATCTTATTTCCTATAAATATCTTAGGAGCATTGGGTTGATCTGCTTGTAATTCAGGATACCACTAAGTTAATTAATCAAATTAATTACTTTTTTTATAGCATTTTAAAATGAACTAGGTTCATCTATTGAAAATGTAATTAAAAAGACATCGCTTTGTGGATAACTAATAGATCTCAATTATTTATATTCTTCTTGTCCTGCTGTATCCCTTTATTATTAATTTACAATTTAAAATACCATAAATTAAGGTTTACCATTTTGTTCTCGTATAACACTTATGCACAATAATTCTCAAAAATAGTTGGAACATAATCTGTTGGAAATTTGTCTTAAGTGTATCTATTATTAGTATAATCATGTTTACCTAATCAAAATACATGTTTTCCCAACACTACCATCACCCACAATAACTAATTTTATAGAAATTGCTGCATTGGCTTAATTATTATTCATTTAATATTATTTATATTACACAAATATATTTTTTCATAACCAAGCCTAAATTGTCTATCTTAAGTTAACTTCACTCTCTCACTACATTATCCTTATTCACTCAATCTAACCCAAACTCCATTTCTACTTCCCATATCTTCCAAAATCAATCCATCATTTGTGTAACTAAATTAAGCATGAATACCAGATAAATGCTAACTATACATATATTATAATTACTGTATCCATTCTAAATTGATCTAACTATCTACCAAACTTAAGACAATTCTAATTCTTAACTAATTAAAATGAAAACTTTTAATTTTTCTACACTCCTTCTATTACTCTCAATACCACATCACATTATTAATTACTACAATTCATCTATTCTATTTTATATTACATGCTTCCCATATGTAAAATCAACCCTAATCTCATTAATGAAGGTTGCATTAACAATACAAAAGTCCCAGAAGTACTACCAGTATCTTTTAAATAAAAATTCTTTGTTTTATGATCAAAATCAATCAGACAATGATTTCTACTCACATATTCTTCACTCAACACTAAATTATTTTCTGGGTTCCTTCCAATACTAAGTCCTTTTTCAGAGACATTTATCTTCTAATTATCACCTATGCAAACAAGTTCAATAGTATGCATGGATTCATTTTACTTAATTGAATTAGGGTAGGATGGAATCTTAGTGGCTTCTAGATTCTAATTTGGCTATTTTAAGATCTAAGGTGCTTCAACTACTTTCATTGATTCTACCAATTCAACTTTATGATTATCTTAGAAGCTATCTCTTCTTGGCTTGAAATCATTTAATCTTTAGATTGGAGTATAATCAAGATTTTCTTTGTTTACAATCTGTTTGCTTGCTATTGACCATTCACTTTAACCGACATTATTTCTAACAAATTATTTATATTCTATGAATCCATTTTGAATCCATTATAATATCTTCTTCTTTTTCACATTTGAGCCGATGCCTAATTCATTCAAATCATCATCATTTAATACTTCTAAACAAGCCCCATCAATGGCATTTCTTTCTATAATATAAAATTATCAATTAATACAGAAAACATCTGATAAATCTTGTAATCCAATAAACTCCAACCAAGATTCAACATCACATTGAGTCCATCTACGAGGTTCTTTTGGAACGACACTAAATAATTTCTGATAATCCATTAAATTTAAATTTAAATTATATTTTTATAATTAACAATCATAAGTTTAATCATTCATCTTTATCATATAAATTTTCTCTTCTCTTATTTATTAATTTTCCTATTTAGGAATGTATAAAATTAACTACCTTGATTCCTTAAGAGTTCTTAAAATTTGACCCCTTAATCTATAGAGTTAAATTTGATAGATTTTTGTAATTAACAATATATTAAAACTAATTTACAAATACAAAATGCGATGCTTAAATTTCAATTTAAGTATTAATCATTTAACGTTTCCTCAGTATTATTAAGATGAATAACAAAGGATGAATGTTTGACTCATAAAAAAGCTAATGAAAATAAAATTTAGTTAGATTAATATAATATTTATAAACTTTACTTTTAAATAAGTAACTATAACTACACTAATTAGATCCAATACTACTTAATCTTATTTAATGATTCCAAAATATATAAAATTCAAATTTTTATTGTTATATTGAAAATTCTTTAATACAAAAATAATGAGTAGAAGTTGAATTTCAAATAATAAAGAAGACTTATTGTATTATAACTACTCTAAAAAATGTAAAATTCAGTCTATTATTTAAAGTTTACTAATTTAAATATTGTTATTATTTTTATTAAAATTACATGAATAAAATTACATTGTTATAATGATTTGAAATTGTAAATGATAAAAGCATTATAAGAGTAATAAAATTAGAATTTAAAATTTGTTAGTATAATTATTTTAATAAATCTGAATACTTGATCATCATTATTAATATAATTAAAGTTTATGATATTTTCAATTTTCAAATTTCCCTTTGGCACAATATAATCAAATTTCCCAAAGCTTTCATTCAAAGTGTTAGATTTTCAGACAATGAAAGAAAGAAATCCAACACTTATTTCTGATTCTGATATATAAACATTATGTAAGATGCATTCATTGAATTCAACATGGAAAATTGTAAATTATTGAATAATATTAGACTCCATAAAAATTGTATAGGGAAATTAAATTTAATAATTTTAAGGAAGCCTTTTCTTTTATGAATTAAGTAGCTATTTTTTCAGAACAAATAGATCGTAATATCATGTTTTAATTTTAGATCATCCTGATTGGGAAAATGTATATAACATAGTTAAGATTAATTTGAATACTCATGATATTGGTGGGATTTCTATTAAAGACATCTTCTTAGCTTATGCAATAGTAATAAAATGATTTTATTATTTAGGATACAATAGCAATGAACGTAAGAGTAAAATCTGCAGAATCAACTAATGACACACGTATTTTAGAAGTAGCTAAAATAGCAGAATCTTGGAATTTAAATTTTGATCAATTTCATAGAATGATTGAAACAGATTCTAGATAAATATGAATATTTTATATGAATATGATGATTTCATTCTGACAACTTTTGATTGATGTATTCAATTAATCTATCAACGATATCAATTTCAGTTTATCTAAATAAGATAATATTGATTACCTACTAACTTTTTGATTACTGTATTCTTAATTTTCCAATTCATTAATTCTTGTGGCATCTTATATATTTAATTAGGTAACTTCAACAATAGCATTAGAGATGTTGATTAATCCATCTAATTCATTTAATCTTGATTAGATTTCCTTAAGTCTATTATTAGCAGTAGCCAATGAAACTTATAAAGTTTATTTTTCATTTGTCAAATCATTTCCCAATCTAGTAAGATTCTCAACTTAGGTTTTATGATTAGCTTCCAATTAATCTTAACCTTCTTATAATGCAGTAATCAATCTAGCAACCAAACTCAAGACATTATTCAAGGTTTCTGGATTTACTTTTGTTGTCATTTCAGCTAATCCTTCAATTATTGGTTGGAATAAGGTCAAAGAACTTTTCTTTGTATGAGCTTCTAAGATTTCTTTAATCTTCTAAAAGTTCTCTTTGGTTTAAATCAAATTACTCTTTGTGTCTTAACTAAATATTTAAATAACTTTAGTACGTTAATTGAATTAATGATGCTCCTTCTCCTCTCAAATTCATTAATAATCTTTAAGCTTCTTTACAAGCAAGAATTGCATCACTATAATCTTAAAATTTAGCTGTAAAATCTGTATTTTCAGCATCTAATCTACTTTATGCATCACCACTTCCTCTACTATTTCTATCTAATGCAGCTTAATCTATAAAATAATATTCCAAATTCATTACCTTCTTTTACTCTTGTTTATAATGTACTCAATTCATTTGTTAAACTTGATTATTCTTATCTTTAATTATCAAGATCTTATTAAGCTTATTCAAGAGTTGCTTAGAGTTTAGCCAAATCAACTTAACTTCTTCTTGTGAATGTTGCATCTTCTTAATCTTACAATTATGTCAAAGCAATCAATTCATCTTTAATTTATTATAAGAGTTATTTTAATTCATTTAATGATCCTCCTGTTTTCATGTTGACACTCACTAAGTTAATCATAGATTAGCCAAAAGGATGATCTCCATATCCTGAAAGTCTATCTTTCATTTCAGAAACATTAGTTGCCTAAATACAGGCAATCAAAACAACAACTAACAAAGCTGATTTCATATATTATTAATAAAAAATCAAAAAAACAGAAAAACGAATAATTATCTCAATCACAAATATTACTATAAAGAATGTAGCATTTTAAAAATCCAAAATTTTACATTCTTTTATTAATTCAATTTGTCTTTTCATAATAATCATCAATCTCAATCTATTTTTCATATTCAAAGATATTCATAATTTAAAATGATATAACAAAAATATTGCAGATAATCATTCAAATTGTTGTTATCTTAATTACATAATAACCATTTCTCTATATATATAATCAGTTATATCTAATCACTATTATTATTTCTAATCTCAAGTAGGTCTTATAACTCCAACTTTCTATTAAATTAATGGATATTGTTAATTTCATTCAATTATTTGAATTTGATAATCTCATAATGAATTTCCAATAAATAAATGTTTACATATAATTTAAATGTATCTTCAAATATTGAAGTTTATTTATGAATAGGTTTAATTTTAATCAGTGTTTTTTGATGTTAACATTAAAATAAAATAAAATATAAGAATTATAAGAATTACTTTATATGGGAAATTAGTATTAATCTTATTCTCTTGTATAAAATATGGTAAATGGTTATTATTTTCTCCATTAGAATTTAAACTGTTGACAAATTATTATATTAATTTAATAAATTTGAACAAAAATAATAAAATTTCAATTTCATTTATTCTAAAAGTCCTTAAAATTAATAATAGGCTTAAAAATGGATAATTTATTTATTTTAAATGAATTCAAGAAATAATCCTAAGATAATTAAATAAAAATACAGTATTTTTATGTTAATTATAAATACTTTTATTTTGGTTCTCTTCACTTTTGTGAAATCTAAATTATAGTTATATTTTATCTTTTTTAAATTAGAATCAGAATTATTTTAATAAATTCTGACTAGAAGATAAATGTAAAATGTTAATTATATATTCTGATATGTATTTTATTATCAATCATTACGCATAGGTGTTTGATAAGTGATATATGGAGATTGATATCCTCGCATAGCTGATTATTATACACCTCCTTCAAGATCGTCCCAAACTCTTGTTGACATGCCTGGATGATGTTATGGTGTTTTTCCAACTTAAAGATGGGAACTAGAAGATTCAGATTTAATAAATTCTAATGGGACTTTAACAACCAAATTTTTAGCAGACAATTAAACTGTTGCAACTCTACTAGTAACTTCTTACACCATTCCTCTATAAGATTACCATTATCCTTTACGTATAGTAACCATTTATCCTCTTAGATTTTTCCAATCTTCATTTGGAATTTGAGATGTAGTGTTTACTACAACAGGTTCTACTTTTTTGGAAGAAGAAACTAAACCACAATTATTGGCTTTTTCAATGATAACTCCTTGAGTATTGTCAAATTTTCCATTAAATAGGAATAAATAATCTCTGTATACATGTAAGACTGTAGCTTTGTTATCTAGATTATAGTAAAAAAATAATTACTTTTATAGAAACCATCAAGTATGACGACTAGATCTTATTGTCTGATATCATTACCATACATATTTTTGACTACATTATTTCTAGTATTAATAGAATTTCTGATTGCTAGTTTATTGATAGCTTTAATTTAATTAGTTAAATCAAGAATACTGACTTCATTATTGGAGATATTGAGTATACATCCTATATCATTATCAATTAAACCAAACTTTACTAAATCATTTCTTTTGAATCCTGGTTTCTATTATCCAGTTCCAATGTCAGGATTATCTTCTATATCCATTTTCTTAATAACATTTTTTTAGGATTGTAGATCTGAAATCAAAGCATCAACAATTCTGCCAGCTTCAGTAGATATTTGAGCAGTTAAATCATCTATTTTAATAATAGTACCACTTAATCCAGTGTTAGGTCCTGAAACAATAGAGACCTATTAATATAGTTTAAAGGCCAATTTAGCATCACTAATTTATAGTTTATATTCATAATTCTTTCTTTCATTATTAGATTTATTTTTAACAGTTTTAGTTACTATTAGTTTATTTTCATCTTATAGAATTTAAGCAACCTTATATCTAGAAGGTTTAGTTTGATCTTGATTAAGAGTGATATAATCTCCAATTTGAATTTTGGATTTTTATTCAACTACTTATTTTAAACTAGAATGAAGTTTCTAGAGTATCACTCTATAATCTTAGACATCTGGATAGAAGTATTATAAATCTTCAACAGTAGGTTTAATATTGCCAGTAAGAATTTGATGAACTGGAAGAGTAACAATTTCAAATCCATCTTTTTTAGCAGATGTCCATTCATCTCGAATCGTAGTATAAAAGAATTGAGAAGTTTGTTCTTCATTATCATCATTAATAGATTTCTTAGTCATTTAAATAGGGATTTTAGGACCACGAATATATTTTTTTTATTCTTAAAGATATTTAGCTCTTTTTAAGAACTTAAATTTGCTTCCTCTTTAGAAAGGTTCATTATCTTCAATAGGTGGTTCACCTTCTTCTTCTTTCATTTGAAAGCGAGATTAATCTGCATTTGAATTATTCTTTTTAGAATTCTTTTTTTTATTTTCTTCTTCTTCTTCAAGTGATTTCATTAATAATTTTTATCTAGGTACAACTTTAACTTTAATAAGCTTTCTCTCTTAATCTACTTACATTACTCTAGCTAAATCCCCAGAGTAAATATTATGTTATCTAACTCTAACCCATTAACCTTCTTCAATATCAATTTATTCAACTTCAGCAGGTTTAAACATATTTGGACATTGTTCAGATTCTACTAATTCAGGTGGTGATTATCTTACAATAGTCAAACCTTCGATTGCTCTCATAACATGTTATTCAAAATTGGCTTCAATAAATATGGCTGCTGGGAATTTCTTGAGTGCAAAGACTGAGACTATTTCAAGTGGATTTGTATCTATCAAGTGATTATGTTTAAACATAATTGATGTTACAGCTTCTTGTTCTTTTCCTTTATTACATGAAACACGCCAGAACTATATTATATAAATGATTTAATTACCTTAGGATCTCTTAGACCTGGTTTCTCTATTTCATCATCTGATCTTTCTTGTTCTTCAACATTTATATTATCTCCATCTTGATATCTTTGTTCTATTACTTCAACAACATTTTTGGTATGTTTTCTTTTGAGATCTATTTCTTTATAAATCTCTTATTGCTTTCTTTTTGTTATTTCTCCTCCTACATCTTCTTCTGATTCATTTTCTGTTTCAGATGCTTCTGTATCAATGAACTTTTATTTATTTAATCTCTTCTTCTTTTGATTCTTTTATTTCTTAAGTAATTTCTTATTCTTTGTCTTTTTGAATTGATCAGACTCAGAAGAATCGGGAATGTCTTCAATTGAATCTAGAGATGACTCACTTTTATCATCTTAATCACTTCGATAATCATCATTTTTTGCGCTCATTAATTAAATTAATTAATATATAATGTATTTAAATTTTTTTTTGAAGTCTCAATATTTGAAGGTTTTTAATAGACTTAAATATCTATCTATTTGATATCAATCTCCATCTCAATAATATATAACTCAAATAAATATTAATAATCTCACATCTCTTTTACCAATCCTTAATAACATATATTTATCATGTAATAATTAAATTTACTCCAACTAATCCACTTTTTAATCATTAATTAATATTCCACCTTATTATAATAATCTCCTAATCTCTGACTTTGATGATCTTAATTTTAATAACACTTCTATCAATGCTGTTTCTTTTGGAACTCTTATTACTACATCCTTATCTATTTCCTATGCCAATCTCTCAAATTCTGTTTCACTCATATTGATCAATCTATCTCTCCTTAATCCATATAGTATTTAATTCTTCTCAGATGAATTCTCATCTCCATATATCATCTTCAATAATTCATCACTCAAACATTTCTAAGCAATTCTCTTCTCAGGACTTTGCCTATGCTATTCCATTATACTATCAATTTAATCCTCTTTTAAGAATGTTAACATCAATAAGAAATCTCTTATTGAATCATCTGCTAAATTCAATAAATACTATTTCATATTGTGTTTAGAATTAACATCCAAAAATAATGCATTCCCTTCACTCTTTCCAAATTTCTATCCATTCTTATCTGTCAATAAAGGAGTAGTTATACCATATACTTACTTCTTATATTATTTTTTTACAAAATCACAGCCATTTGTAATATTACCCCATTAATCACTACCTCCTATTTATAAAGTACAATCATATTTCTCATTCAAATATGCAAAATCATAACTTTATAATATTGTATAAAAGAATTCCGTCAAAGATAAACCATCATCACCACTATTCAATCTCTTATTTATATGATCTTTATTTAATAAACTATTCATTCTAAATTATCTTCCTACTTTAGAAACAAAATCAATTAACATTGTTTCTCTATAAAAATCCATATTATCCAATATTTATAATGATTGTCCAATTTTGCCATGGTTTGCAATATTTCCATACACACTTTCTAATTATTTACTTATTTTCTATAAATTCTCTGAGATCATAATCTAATCTGGCTCTTTCCTTTCTTCCATCTTAAAACTTGGATCACCCAATTATACAGTTGCTCCTCCTACTATTGCTATTGGTTTGAATCCTATTTATGCAAGTCTTGCCAAATTCAGGATTGAAACAAAATTGCCCAAATGCAATGAATGAGCAGTAGGGTCGAATCCACAATAGACACTCCCTGATATTGGTATGTTAGGAGCTGTTGATTAATACAATAGTTTGCGAGCAGTAAGAGAACTCAGAACTGAACATTAATAGTATTAAGGCCTGATTTTTGATAGCATGTTAAAATATCAATTTGGTTAGAAAATTGGAGAAGGCACTTTTGCATAAGTCTATATTGGGGCTTGCAATGATGAATAAGTATATATACGTAGTAACATAACTTCAGGTGGCCATCAAGGTGCTCCAGAAGGAATCTCTTAAGACTGATAGAGAAAAATTTAGAGTCAATAAGGAAATCGAATTATTAAACAAGGTCAATCATCCAAACATAGTTAAGATGAAGGAAGTAAGAAATCATACTTAAATATAGATTGTAGAAGATGAAGACTAGATATATTTGATAACTGAATACGTTTCTGGCGGGGAGTTGTTTGATTATATTGTGGAGTAGGAGAGGTAAATTTCATACTTTATTAGACTTTCAAATGGGGAAGCTAGACATATTATTAAGTAATTGGTTAATGCTATTGATTATTTGCATGATTTGGGCATTATTCATAGAGACCTTAAACCAGAAAACATTCTAATGAGAGATAATGGAGATATTTGTTTGATAGATTTTGGACTCTCAATGGAAGTTACAAGGGGATAGCTATTAGTAACACCTTGTGGAAGTCCTTGCTATGCTGCTCCTGAAATGTTGGAAGGAAAAAATTATGATGGGACAAAAACAGATATTTGGAGTTGTGGTGTCATTCTTTATGCTATGCTTTGTGGTTATTTGCCTTTCGATGAAGAAAATACATAAGTAATATCTTTTACATTATCTTTTAGGATTTGTATGAGAAGATTAAACAATGTTAATATACTATTCCTAATTCTTTGCACAAAGATGCTAGAGATCTTATTAGCAAGATCTTAACCTATGAAGATTAAAGAATCAATATGGAATAGCTTAAGATTCATCCATTCTTTTTGGATGAAAATGAAGAAGAAGAAAATATCAATGAATTATCTATTGAATAAATTGAATAGCCTATTAACTGTTAAGAAATTCTAGAAGATTAAAATTAATAAGTCTCCTTTATATAATCACAGCATTAAGAAGAAGATACTATTGAATATATACAGCCAATCTTAGAAGTCTAAAATAGACCAAGAGGACATACATTAAAAAGAGAATCTATAATGAATGAATTGGAAGTTAATATTAATACAATATAGCCTAAAAATAGGTTTGAACTACCACTTCAAGGTAAAGAGAAAAAGAATCTAAAAACAATTGAAGAAGCATTTTAGATAATTTAAGAATCTTCAAGATAAAAGGATAGAAAAATTACAGAAGAATAGTAACAATCTTAAATTTAATTGCCTTATAAACCGGCTATGAAAATCAACACTAATAAACCATATACTAAAATTAAGTATGTACAAACTATTAGATATCGTTATTGATGTGTTTGTTATTATTATCAATTCAATTTTAGAACTAAAATTGTTACTAATACTCCTACAAGAATGATTGCCAAAATAGCTATAATAAGCCATTTCTTATTTGCTGACTTTTAAGAGTCTTAGGCTTAGTCTAATTCAACATTGGCCTTCACTAAATTTTCTTTTGTAGTCTCTTAGTGTGCATCCACAAGATCAAGAACTTCATCTGCTTTATGGGCTTCTAAAGCCAATTCTCCAACTAATTTATTAAGCATTTAAGCTTCACGATCCTATTTAATTAAAATATGGGTACAATTCTTTAAATATCTTCATCTCTTTCTCTTATCACCTAATTATCAACATCATATTAATCATGCATCAATTATTCTTATAATTCATCTTAAGGTTTGGGTTTAGGATCATTCCATCTAACTTGTTAGGTCATTGCAATTGTCTTTCGTTTTTATTGTAATTTTTGTTCCACTTACTTACATACTTAAGTAAATTTCTCAATTTCTTTTTTGTAGAATTACTTAATTTGTTTCATTCTTTATTATGTTTAATTGAGTAATACTTTTGTTAACGACCTGAAAGATGACCTGTGTTGTTATCAAGTCTTTGCATATTGTTTTATAGTTATTTAAGAAGGTTTTGTATCTGATCTTGTAAATCAATGACGTCTTAGCCAATACTAGAATTATTAACATCTTTATGATCTTAATCAAATTGATCGACATTATCATGCAATTAAGTCAATTAAGATTAAACTTACTAATATTTTGAATGATATTACTTCAACTAGTTTATTAAAAGTGCTATCTTCCATTTATTAATAATAAAATTAAATGAATAATAATTAGAGATAGCTTCCACAATTTCCAACTATTATGTTTCCATTAAACAATTAATAATAGTAATTATAAATTGAGAATGCTAATTTAAAAGCAGAAGTTCAATAGTTAAGAATCCAATTGAAAGACTATTAAGAAATTAAATCTTAAAAGAAAGAACTTGAAATATAAAATTCCAATTTATAATCTAGAATAATTCACCGAAATTAAGATCCCAACAATTCTAGGTTTCATTTTTTTTTTTTATATTTTTAATAGAAATTTTATTGAAGATTAAAATTTAAAGGATAAATATATACAAATACAATTACACAACCTAGATTTGTAGAAGTAAGTGGATTTTTTAAATTAAAAGAGAGAGGAATAAAAGTTTATAGAAATAAAAGTAAGAATTTATAAAATTTAATTTAAGAGTCTTCCATAAATTTCTTAAAATATATAGGAAGAAACAGTTCGTTTGAGTTGGGTTTAGAAGATAACCAATTTATAAATAAAATATTTAAGGAAAGATAAAATTGTTGAATTTTAAGGTTATGGAGAAATATAAAATAAAAGTTTTATTTTTAGTTGTTAATGTGAATTGTCCAGGATTCCTTTAAAAGATAAGAAACCTTAGATAGTATAAACAGAGTATGAGTTATTTTTAAAATTCTAAATTTGATTAAAAAAAATTAATTTTTTAATTCTGGATGAATAGAATCATTAGATTTGGATTTGCTACTTATGAGTCATTGATATAAAAAATAAGCAGTGCTGATAGTCCTGCAACTATCTTACAAATATTCTAACAAAATAAAGATTTATTTAAGCAAGAACATGTAGTATTATCGTTGAGAATGTTGGGTAGATATAGTAGATAATTGGGACATGATAATAACTATTCAGAATTAACTGGGAAGTTAAATGATATTGTAGATTAATTGACTGAATATGGTATATAATTGAATATTTATTATTTTTAGATGTAATTGATGTATTATTTTGGTTGAGAAAATTTAGACAAAATAAAATACCAACCAATTTCTAATAATAGTCTTAAATCAAATTATATTAGAGAATCTAATAAATGTCAGAGAATCAAATGTTCTCATTTAGAAATATGTGTAATGTCTATTTTGATTTATCACTTCTTAATCATTCAAATGATTCATTATCAAAATCAATATCTGAATAACTTCTTACTACTAAATAACTTTCACCATTCTTAATCATCCAACTATTCAGTTCTCTTGTAGTTAAGGTAAATAATTGTTCAATGTAAAGAAATGATAATTCAATACTTAACAATGCAATTAAAGTAGTAGAAGGTCTTTTAGAAGAATTAGACATTGAATAAGTAAAGTTTAATTTATATTTAGAAATCTTTACTTTTCAAAAATCTTGCTGAAATATAATTCTAAAATATTGGACCCAAATATTCAATTCCTAATTTAGTCAAGTAAGTTAAAGAGTTATTATTATAAAAAATTGAATTATTATAGGAAGACTCTGTACTTAATATTTTTAAGGGATATTAAAGTTTACCAAGATATTTTGATTAAGATCTTATTAAAGAATTAAAAGATATGATAATAACAACTATTGATTAGAATCCAAATAATTTATCATCAAAATTCTTAATACATCTTATTGAAAGAATTACAAATACTCATAATAGTAAATTCCCTTAAGATATGATGAAAAAAATCATTGCAGAATTAACATAAAGAATTATAAAGAAAGAAATTGAACCTCAACTAATAGGTTAATTATGTAGTAGTCTTTTGAATTACAGAAAGTTTGATGAATTGATAACAGCATTAAAAGAAAGTGGAGAAACAAATGTTAAAATTCTCAATTATTTATATTTGAGTGGAATTAATATGAAAGATTATGTTGATTAATTTGCTTAAAATACAGAATCAAAGAGAATCAATACTTACAATGCTTTACATTATTTAATTTATGCTCATAGAGATGCATAAGAACATGTAGAAAAATTCATGACAGTTTGTAAATCAGTAATTAAATCAAATCCACATTCTTTATTAAAAACAATACTTGATATTAAGATCAATACTCATATCAAATATTAAGTACAAGAAGAAACATTTATGTAAATTATTGAAGATGTCAAATCAAAAAAAGTTGAAATCTTTAAAGTTTTAAAAGAATTATTGAATTCTTGTATCAATCATAGATGTAAATAAGCTTTAATGTAATTAAGTGAATAATCAGAAATCAAATTATCAGCTAAATTAATATTAAGTAAAATTGTTGGTGATATGGAGGATTTTGATTCTGATAAATTATCAATAATTTTACAATTATTATAAAAGGATCCAAGTAATATTCCAATTTTCAAATTTGTTGATTATTTAACTATGAATGTAGAAAGCTTATATGGATTAGTAAGAAGTGATTCAATCTAATGGGTTTGTTAAGTATTATTAACTGCCTATTAAAATTAACCATCAGCTAGATTAAATGGATTAGTTAATTTTGTTGAAAGATTTGAAAGTGCAGGTTATACAAGTAAGGCAGTTACTTAATTGGTTAAGAAAGTTGCTGAAATATACAGAACAGCTAATCCTGACACTCCATATCCAGATTCAACTTTTGTTTAAATAATGATAAATTAGAACATTCTTACACCAGAAGATGCTGTTATTTAATTGAATAATGAAAGATCTTATCAATATTTAAAGATTTAATTATGCGGTATTGCATTGACATTAGAAAATCCTCCTGAAAATGTTATTTAATTAAGAGATAAAATTAAAGCTGATTGTTAATTAGATTCTGGAGAAATGAAAATTAAATAAATTTAAGAAGCAACAGCATTATTCAAATTGACTCAAAATGAAACTGACATAATTAAAAATCAAATCAAGTCTTTAGCATCTAAATTAACACCTAGATAATACTATGATTTGGTTATGAATTCTAAAGAACTTGCAATCATTAAAGAATTAGTAACCATATTTCCAACAATTGGTATTAAATTAGGGTTAATAAAAGTGATAAAGGTTATTGATAAGCTTTAAAAATATCATGTTACTAATCAAATGATGTATAATATTTTATTAGAGTAATATGGACAGTAATTCAATTCTACTTTTAATGAATTAAGAATTTAAGTTTTGACCTTATTAGCAAGTTGTAAACTTAAATAAGTTGATGTATTTTAAAAAACCCTTGAAAGAATTAATAAATCACCTTTTTTTTATAAGAATTATTTTAATGATATTTTAGAATCTCTCATTTAATTAGGTTTGACTGAACCTGAAATTGTAGAATAAATTAAATCTATTGTTGAAAAATAAAATCTAAATTATGCAACAAGTTTAAAATTGATTCATTATTATGTTATGACTGACTAACCTATAGAAGAAATTGAGAAATTAACAAAATCATTAGAAAATTTTAAAACTAAAGAGACAAATAGAATTGGTTTAATCTATGAAATATTAAAAAGATAATATCCAGAATCATAAGCAACATAATTTCATGAAGCATTAATAAAGGAAGAGAGAATTACAAGTTCATAAAAAAAAAATCAATATCCAGTTGAGTATGTACAAAAATTATTACAGGCAGTAGGAGTTTAAACAGAAATTAATTATTAAATAGAGAAAGTTTAACTTGAAATGTATCTACCTTAAACGTAATATATTTATTCTATTTCTAATTAGTTAATAATCAGTTATAATTCTGACAGCATACAATTTAAATTATGATAAATTATCATTAACTGGTTAAGGCATTTTGTAAAAGAAATTATAATAACTTATTACTAAGGAAGTTTGCACTGTCAATTTTAAAGAATTATTTGATATAACTAATTATGAAGACAAAATTAAATATTTATAAAATTAAGGTATTCAATCTATTAAAATTTAGGAATTCAAATCAATGTAGACCTATCAAAAGTTGATTTTAGTGAAGTCAAATTATTAGAAAAGAGAGAGAACTAAAAAAGACCTATTTAGAAAAAGTAATCAAATGAACAAATTGATCAAGATGAAACTCTAGATTAATCAGAAATTGTCTAATGAGTTCCTTAATATTTCTGTTAAATATTAATAAAATAAAATCATATTATCATATTCTATAAATATATTCTAAATCTCTAAGTTTTATAATAATTTTAAATACAAATCTTTTTACTATACATCTGATTTTTAATAATAAATATAGTAATTTATTAAAAAAGATGAATTCTCTAATTAATTAATATAGTATACCATATTATGATTCTAAATGATACTTTTTTAATTGAATATCATAACTATTTCATAGTTGTTTCATTTATAATTATATTTTGGCTAATCATGTGTCTGATAAATTTAATAATATTAATTAACTCATAAATAATGAATTAAAGTTTGACTGTAATGGAAAAGGTTGAACAAGATACGATGGAGAATCCTTAAGCGTGGATTCAAGAACATATAGTGAATTCACTTTCAGGAAAACAGTGGAGGTAGAACTATTTGCAGAGATTGGGAATAAAATAAGTATATGAGAAGGAAAATTCATCTAAAGAATTTCAATTAAACTATGTAGTAAGAACGAATGATGATGTTCGTAATAATTACATATAGAAACTTATGAATAATAAATTGATGTAATAATAAAAGAAGCATCAAACTTGTAATACTTTTATATGATTTAGTGACAATATTTGATTGGGATGACACATTATTATGTACAACCTTTTTGGGAGGATATGGATTCGTAGATTTACCAATAGATGTATTAGAATAGTTGACTGCATTAAATGAAAGCGCTGTAATTTAAATAAACATATAAAGAGTAGATTGTTAGAAAAAGCTTCTTAAGTAGGGGATGTATTTATAATTACGAATGCTGCTTAAGGTTGGGTTGAATATAGTAGCAAATTGTAGATATTTAAATTAAAGTAGGTATATGAATAAGGTGTTTTAAGTCATCTTTGATAAAAAGATTGTTGTTATCTCTGCTAGACATGGATACGAAGAAATGTTCCCAGGGGATTGTGGTAAATGGAAGATAGAAGCCTTTAAAGATATAAGATCCAAGTATGAAAATGATGTATTCACCAATCTAATCTGTTTGGGGGATTCAAATATTGAAATTGATGCTGCCCACGTGTTAGCCAAGTTTAAATCTAAAATATCTTAGGGAATTTACTGTTGCATTAATAAAGACCATTAAATTCAGGGAGTGTCCAAAACCTGAGGAGTTGGTCAGGTAGTTAGATTTAGTATCAGATAAATTCGAGTAAATTTATACTACTTTCAAGAGTTTAACTATACGGTTAGAGAAGTAAATATCTGTTTAATTTTTAGGAAAACTTCTGGTAGTTGATGGATTTTATTTTATTAAATATAAATATTTGACATTTAACCTTTATCTTCTTATCATTTCTAATATTTTTTATCTAATAGAACTTAAATTATGTTTATTAAATATCCATACATAAATATATATATAGATATTCAAATTTGTTACTTATTGGGGACATTGTTATTTAATCAACATTCATAAGAACTTGAATGTTGTACAGGATCTGTATCTTAAATAACCTTTGTCAATGGTTCAATGAACTCTGGTGATAATTAGGAAACAGTAGGATGTTTAAACACCTCAGTCAATAATTATCTTAGAGTCTCATTTTCATTTTCAATAACTTTAACCTAATTATAATAATCAATTTATACTTTCTTTTGCAATTCTTCATAGGCATCCTAAAGTGGTCCTATCTTTTCAAGAGCTTCTCTTTTTTTTCTTTAAGATTCTTTAGCAGAATTCCTATTCCTTCTGATGCATTGACATTTTTTGCAATTACATTCTTCTTCTCCATTATAAACACATTTATTTTTCAATTTTTCAATCATTTTCAAATAATAATTGGAACTATTCTTGACCTAAGTATTGTCATTATATCTATCCTATTGTATCATATCAATCATGTGACTCTCAATTTGTAACAACATTGGTAGAATATATAGTATTGAACAATTCATTTATTTGTGAATTTTTTAAGTTCTGATGTTAAATTCATTTAAATCAATTTCATCATTTTGTTCTTCAAAATACACACTAGTAGCTTTTCTAAGAAAGTCTTGTGTAGTAGCTTTGAAACTTCCCATAATTAAGAGATACTATAATAAAATAGAGTTATATACTTCTTAGAAAATTGAATCATTGTGCATCTATGCAGTTTGTTTGACAGTGTTTTCTACAACATCAAAAATCAAATTAGACTTTTTGAAGAAATTGTTCATATTGACAGTGTATTGATTGAATTGAACTAAGAATTAATCTTTATTCAATTTCTATTATTATTAGCTAAGCATTTTGAAAATAAAGGTTCCCCAAATATCTTCAGGTACTTTTTTGATCATAGAATTAAGTTGATTGAAACTCAATTATTAACTCACTTATTAATTCTATGATATCGAATACTAATAAAGAGTATTAAAGAAAATGTCACAAAAATCATCTCTGAATATTAAGAATTTGGAAAGGAATTATGTACCTAATATATACATAAATATTTAAGATTACCTTTATCATATTATACAAGTTAAGATCTCAATAATAGAGAAAGTGTTTAAAATAAAGAACTACTCATTGTAATTTTAGTTGGTTAGGCAATGAATTAATTCTTAAGCAAGACTATCTATTCAGTTTCCCCCTAAATCTAATCCAATCCATGAATGATCAAATTACCCAATACATTCAAAAAATAGGGCAAATGATATTCAATACAGTTTTTAATTGTTACAACTTACTTTTTCAACACTTATTATTAAAAGTATTAGGTAACCCTATTTTGTATGTCAATTAGAGACCAAGCTTTTCTAAAAAATTAAATATTTATTATTACTTTTCTATAAGATTGTTTGATGAGTAGGACATTAATGATAAGAGTTGTTGCTATTTCAGAATCTAATGTATTTATTATAATATTGTACCTCATTACTTTACTTTTAGACTTATTCTTCTTACTTCACCTTTTCTTGCTCCTAGTGTTTGATGATTGCCTACAGGTAAAGCTATTGCAAAGGATTCATAGCTATTTAAATTTATTTTTGAATCCTGATTTGAGCAATTGCTTTAATTTATCAAATCATACGTAATATTTCTTATATATAGTTAATTACATTCAAACAAAAAATTGGAGTTAATTAATGAAAAATACACCGTCATCTTTGTATTACCTAATTCAACAAACATCAAAATAATTATGAATTATTTATGTTATGACTTAATATTTCTAATGTTTGTACAATTATATTAAATTTAAAAAATAACAAATATCTTTATCAAATATCATAATCATAATCAAATTATTTTGTTGTTTAATTGCATCAAGAGTAAGTACCATCACGTATAAAATGACCGCGAAAATATTTTTTTTACTTTACTTTCTTTTTTGTTTCTATAAACTCAGTAGGTACTTTCTAACTCTTTATTTTATTCTCTTCTTTCAATTATACTATAGATTCATAACAAATGTTTCTTGTTCATTTTATTATTCTTTTACTTTTGAAGGTTTTAACAATACACTAAATTGATTCTAATCTAAATCATTTGATTCATTAAATAATTTAAATATAACAGTATAATCATGTTCTTGAAATAATAATTTATATAATGAAGATTCCTAATTTTTCTTAATTGTTCTAAACAACATAGGATATTAAGTTAGTTATTCATCTTTACATATCTTAGTCACATTTATTTTCCTAAGTTCTTCAAAATAATGTGCATAACAATGAATCTTCTTATAAATTCTTCTTGTTATCATTTGACTAAATAAACCCTAAACTTCTGTTCTACTTTTTACATCGAAATTCAAAGCATATAAGTATAATAATTACTAAAATACACTGGCACATTTATAAAAATCCATTATTATAAAATCATCTTAGTAGTCTTTTAAATCACAATCTAAAATCTTAAGCATATAGAACGCAGATCTTGGTGGAATGTATTAACATTTTGAATAGATTTCAGTCTAAGCCCATGATTTGTTTCTTGATGGTAAAAATACATCTCTCATATATTTTAAACCCTATCTTAATCACCCCTTAATATATGATGTAAATCTTGAAATATAAATATGTATTCCTGTTCTTTATTCAAATTACTTACTACCTGCTCTTGAATTTCCTCTACTCTATATAGCAGATTCAAATAACTCTACCAACTATTCTCTTGTAAATTATTCATCATATTATGTAAATGATATATAAAGTCTCTTTAATTCATATGCTTTTCTACCTCTTACTCCCACTTAACTTTCAAATATTCTAGCCACTTAACTTCAACTTGTACAGTTAATACCTCCATGTAAATTCACAATTTCTATTAGTTGTTTATCTGATGGCTTTAATTTTCCTTATATTTTCAACCCTACCTATGGTCTCATATTTATTAATAATGTATTTCTTAGAATCATTTGAAAATAATTAAAGCATAATTAAGATAAAATTACTCATCTTTACTATTAGATACTCTTTCTGAATATTAAATCAATTTGATTGTATCCATACATATTGAATCATAGTTTACTATTTTTTGATTAATAAATCAATTTGATTAAAATATATTAAATCAGAAATTATATCTATTATTTAAATTAGTTCCTTTATATTTTTTAAAAGCAAATAAACTACTAATCTGTTGATTCATGCAATAATAAAGGCTTCATCAATTTTCCCATAAAATTAAATATTTTTAATTTACAAATGTTTAAGATTTAAGTAACCATTTTATTTAAGTTAACGATTTATTATTTTTCTAGATAAGTTATTAAAATTATAATATAAGATAATCTTATTGTATATTTTGAGTGTAATTTAATTGAATTCCTACTCTATTATATTGAATATTAACTAAAACTAAATTTTCATAAGAAGATTTTCAATTTAATTAAAATTATAATAGAAATAAGATTATAAGAGATTTAATAATCTTAGATTATTTATATGAGATATAATCAACAATCCTATTTATGTATTATCTATCATTATTAAATTTGAAAGATAACTTAATAATAAACACTTATAATTTTTCATTTTTCATTCCTTGAAGTTGTAATAAGAACTAATTCTACTTTTTTATAATTTTTGATCTTATTCTTCTTTTAGAATATTTTTATTGTTAAATTAAGTTAGGCTATTTTTTTTCTTAGATTGATATTTTCTGGAAGATTCAAAAGTTTTAGATTTACAAATTTCACTTGTATAGAGAATAGAATGAAAAAGGATATAATTTTATTGAGATTCTACTGGGATATATAGTGATTTTTTTTCTCTCTCTTTCATTTGTTGATCGTATTTTAAACCAAAATATTATTATTTTACCACACAATTTAATGTAATTATTTTGATTTATCCCTCTTATTCTGGAATATCCTAATCAATTGAATCTTATTCATATTTAATTGAACTACATGATGATCCCATAAATTAAAAAAATTATTTAATTTTTCAATTCTCGAGGATATATATTATAATATTCACCTTTATATTGTTGAATAGTTTTTTATTATTTAAATATATACAAATATCTAAAATATAGATAACCAAATCTTTTTCAAGTTGAATCCAAATTTATTTCATCAATCAAACAAAGTCTTTTAAACCATGATTAATATGAAATTAAAAATTAATTTACTACTTTTTAAGTTGTATCTTTTGAAATATATTATCCTTCTTTATCTTTTTTCGCAATTTTCTAATCACACAATTCAGCAAAAATTTAATACAAATTGTATATGTTATAAGCCTCATTCACTAATGTTTTAATTATGATAATGAAGAAATTAAAATATTTAAAAAATCAATCAAATTAATTTAAAGATTTCCTATCACAACTAGAAACTCCATCTGAAGAGCTGCCTTCGTTTTATTAATCTGAGTACAAAGCATTATTTTCTTTCATAGTCCTCCTATCAAGTACGACTTGCTCTTTAATATCTTCAATATAGGCTTAAATAAAATCACTTAAATTATTCTTATCAATTTTATAAATATTAATTTTATTTTAATTATTTTAAACTTTTTCAAAATTAATGAGAAGTTCACTTATCATAGAAGGAACACCTTATTTAGATTATTTTTCATTATAATTATATTGTTAATTTTATAACAATAATAGATTACTAGTCATCAATATTTATTTGTCCGTATCATCTATTTCAAATTTATTGACTTAGCAAAAATCCCCAAATTCATAAAAAGTATTACAATTTGAATTATTATTGACACATTTATGATTTATTTGAGCAAGAATGTTGTTACTGTATTATTTTTATATTGAAAAAGGTTGAAAGAATTTTCGAATACTTTAATAATCATTTTTTTATTTTAATTTTTTAACTTCTTATACTAAATTTGCCAAGTATTAAATCTTCTCATTCTCAATCTAGTTTTTCTATATTTCAAACCAATAATCCATCATAATCCTTTAGCAGTTAATAATATAGCAATTGGATGAAAACGGGGTTACTTGATTTCCTCCAAATATGTTATCAGGAAATCTTAAAAAAGTTGCTTAACCTTCTTTATACAATTACTCTAATTATTGAATTTAATTGGAAGATGCCAATCCTACCTTAATAAAAAATGATTGTATTAGTTTTGAATAAAGAAATTATGCATACCCAATTATTCTATTTGGATTTAATAGGAAAACAATTGTATTTCCTGAGTAATTCTTAAGTAATTATTTAATTTTGGGTGTATTTTCATTATTTAATTCTACACCTAATAAATCCTTAAAAGTATTTAATATTAGATCTGATAAAAGATTTTGCTCTCCATTTACAGTATTGGTATCATAAAATAAATTCTAATCTATTTCACAATTATCATTCTCATCTTATTCATTAGTATTTGTTGATATTTCCAAAGCTTAACTATTACTTATTCCTTTTTCCTGTTTACATTAAACTGTTTATTATATCTATCTTTCACAATTATTCTCTTTTAAATCACTGATATAATTCAATTTTAAAATAGCACATAGTATTTTTAAAATTTCTTTTAATTTTTGTATATATTCTTCCTAAAATATATATTTCAAAGCTGAAATAAATTCTTCCATTTTAACCAGATCATCCTTTTGGCCTAAAAAAACATACCCTTAATTATTCCAAAATTTTAATATATCTTAATTCTATTATATAATTTATTTTAATTCTTCATCCTCAAATTGATAATTATAAGTAAAAAGACTCATCATAAAGTAGAATATTTTGAATGAGCCAAATTATTAAGGTCCTTTTTGCTTTGATTTTGGAATGACGAAAATCTTTTCTAATCCAAAAGATTCAACAATAATTTGGTTTAGATTATGAAGCTAAATATTGTAACCTAGACTAAAGTCTGTAATTTCTTATTCTTTATTAGATTAATTCACCTTCAAAGTAGTAAGTGGTTCTAATATTTTATTAACTTATTTAAATAATTGTTTTAGGGGTCTTTAATATATATAAATTAAATACTCCTTTTTTTTATTAAATTACTTTTTAGATAATTATGAACCTACAGAAGATTAGCTTAGGTTTAAAAACAATGGGGAGTCAGGTATTGTTTACATATATTATTGATAAAATAATTTCTTGAAATTAATACTTAAATTCCTCCATATTTCTATTACTATTACTTTACTTGATATTCTATTAAAAATAAGAAAATACAAAAATATCAAAATCAATACATATTATAGCTTTCAGAATTTATTATCTATTTAGAAATAGATTAAATATGATAGTGAATTAGAATGGAAATATCTAAATCTATTTAATTATTTCATCTAAGGAAAATTCAACATTCAGTATCAGATAATTAATAAAGTAAAAGGGATAATTATTTTATTTTGTGAGCCTTTCTAATAGGAGAAAATATATATAAACTGTAATTATAATAGTCTTAAAAGATAATTATTAATATTAAGAATATAAAATAATGAATGAAGATTAAAAGTATAGATTATTATTTCATTAGTATTATTTGGTGATCATATATAGCTCTTCAATTTTATTGATATAATGATTGTGTTTATTTTAGATATCTGATATTTGTTTATCGTATTTGTTGATATTTTCCAGGGAAGTCTCTCCATAAATTCTAATTCTATCAATTATAAAATACATTTTGCATTTTTATATAGTAAATTGATTAGCATTGATTTGCACTTGGGATATAGATAATTATTTTTCTAAAGCTTTATTATTTATTTAAGGTAATTTTAAGTAATAGATGTCTTCATTTTGAGGTTTTTGTTTTGTTTAATTCTTAGTTTTACCTGATTATAATGCTCTATTGTTTAATTTCTAAATTGATGAAAAAATGAGAATACTAAAAGTTCTGTCGATTTGGATATTTCTGGTAATAATCCTTTGTTCTAATGAATGGAGATCTTCCTTTCAGAAAGGCAAATCATTATTAATTTATTATAATTAATGAATGCCTTTTAATTTTGTTAAATCACTCAGAGGTTAAAGTATGAATAAATTATGTATATATATATATATTAATTTTGAATTTTACTAATGATATGATATTCAAGAACAAATTGTACCTGACCATGATTTCCCTTACAATCTACATTAAATCTTATTTTTATCAGCAGTAACTCCTAAACCAGTTGTAATATAATAATTAACTCCTGTATTAGGAGGTGAAAGTGTTAAAACATTAGAGTCACAGTATTTAGATGTCATATAACAAGTAAATGTGGCACTAGTTTCTTAAGTAATTCCTGATTCTAGAGCACTATTAATAGGAAACTTAAATAATTTAAGATTGGCTGCAACAACAGTTAATGAAGGGTCTGTCCATGACCATCTGATAGATTTTAATTAGAAAGTAGTATCAAAAGTGTTTTCTGTAGGATTATAAACCGGGGCAGCTCCACTTATTGGTCTTAGACATATGACATCTGAATAAGCATTTCTAATTCCAAAAATTTCAGGAGGAAATGAATAGATCATTAAATATCCATTAGTACTGTAGGTCCAATCAACCTTGGTGGTATGTTATTGTCCATTAATTACGATGGAACTTCTTGAATAGGGAATGATAGCAAAGTTGATGAAGTAGTAATTTGTTTAATAATAATTAGGTTAAAATTTGACCATTCTAAACAATGCTATGAGAGTGACTGACCATATTTTTTATACTAAATTATCTCTCATTGTATCTTAGTTAGTAGTTTATAAAACAACGAAATCCTATGATTGAATTATTGATATACTCTTAACATTTGCAATGATTAATAAACAGTTCTTTCTAAATAGAAAGGATGAGAATCTGGCTAATCTTGTAATGCAGTTGCTAATGTTTTATATTAAGTTAAAATGGCTCCTAAATATGATTAAAAATTGGCAGCTGTAGGCAAACTAGAAAATGAAGGTATGATTTTCCAAGGATTTACTGTATATAATTAAAAAATGGTTGCTGAATTTTATGTAGTTAGAGATGTTAATAGAGTTGTTCCATCACTTGCTTTATCATAAAAACCATCAGTGGTTTTGGCAAATCTTACAAAAGCATAATTTAATTTCCCCTCTGATTTGTCACAACAAACATTATCATATTATAAACTGAAAGTTTCTAAAGAATCACAAAGAGTAGATGCACCTCCTGTAGGTAATCCGGAACCTGTTCTACAGGCAGCAACTTCATCAATCATATAACATGGTAGAGTTTAACAAGTACTATTATAGAGAATTGTTTTATAAATTACGATTCCCAATAACAATATCCAATTCCAGAAATTACGCTTAAAGTACAATCCGAATTTATTAATCCTGTACAAGGTGTTTCTCCAACGAATGTATAAGCAACAGATGATGTAATCAAATTTGTGATTAATAAAATAGGTATTATCATAATTATATTATCAAAATATAAAATAATATTTGTCTGATATTAATATATATGTTCTTCATCAACATTTTGCTAATCTATAATATGGTTAATTTGTTGCGGTAATAGCACCACAGTCCATAATTGCATCATGATGAAATATTATTAAGTTATCTATTGATGCTGCAGGAACAGGAAAAGTAGGGCATGTAGTGATTGTAGCAACATCATATACACAGGTTACTGGAACTACTGTATTTGCAGATGGTACATAAGCTGTGGTAAATACCTTATCAAATGTTTAATAATAGACAGCTGTATAGGTTGCTGTATTGACCCAGGTGTATTTAATACTAACAGGAACTTCTGTAGTAGTTTGGGCTGTACCGTCATCTTTCACTATTTTAATCCAAATCAAATCAGATAATTGTTTAATACTAATTATTCCAAATTATTCTGGAGCTAAAGTCATAACATATATATATCCATTGAAAGCATAAGTTGTCCAAGTGAATTCAATTTCGTAAGTCTTAGTTGTAATTACAAGTTTTTCTCTATTTAAATCTGAAAATCCGAAATTTATAAAATCATAATTTTAAACATAGTATGATTTATAACTCTAATACCTTTAGAATAGAATATTAACTAAATCCCAAGCTTTAGTTAATTAAGCAGTTCTAGTAGCTAATGTATATGTAACATCATCCTAAATATAATAACAATATATTTACTCTTATGTTCTAAAAAGTCTCAATCACAGCTTTTTCCAAAAACTTTGGTTAGACGGCATCTGTAATCAATTAATTGATTCCATGATTGAATGCATCTAAAATAGCACTCAATTAAGTAGGAGATGCTAAAAGTATGTCTAATGTAAATAATTAATAAGTGTATTTTTATGGTGTAGTTGTTGTTGTCAATACTGAAACAGGAGTTTCTGACAATGTAATATCTGGTGATCTGGTTATATTTGCTTATCTTCTAAATCTTAGTAGTCCATTTGGTACACTGGTTTCTGCTGTTTTAACACAAACATTCTCATATTTATAGTCTATGTTTAAAGGTATACAGCCAACTATTGAATTTTATATGCAAGTTTAAACTTCACTAACTCTATAACAATCTGTAATAGTTTAACAAGTGATTGGAGAGCCATAAACACTTACCTCACAATTTCCTGACTACATGCAAAGTGTTGCATTAGTAAATGTATTGCAAGTTGGTAGAACGATGGCTGCTTTAATTATTTCTACTAAGGACAAACTTAAAATAATGAATTGCATCATCTAATTAATTATATAAATTATATTTAATAATAAATTTCCTTTTCTAATTTCATGAACAAATACCTGTAGAATCATTCCAATTACACCCACCAAGTCTACATGATGACTAAGATCTTCCGTTACAATTTTTTAAATTTTAATCCCCTATTATATATGCTGTTCTTTCATTCAAAGTAATTGATACATCACAACTCAATATTGAACAGGTCCCAATCATAATACTTAGAATAGACATTGTAGTTGTGTCTATCTGAATGAACTATTTACCAGCAAATTTTATCTAGTTTTAATCAATCCATTATAATTGTATCTGGTTACTCATATTATAACCATTTAAATCTGATATCCTTATTATTATAACATCAGAATGTATTTTATTAAATCCAAATTATTCACCAGGCATAACCAATACTTCAATATATCCAGATTATTAATATTACCAAGTAATCTCAAATACTCCAAATTGTGTTTCAAATTATAACATCTCCACTTTCAAATGAGCAAATCCAAAATTTATTAAATATTTCTAAGAAATATATTAATTGATTCTTTAAGATCTTAATTTTAAAAAGAATGCATCCGTCATTCCCAATAAAGCCAAATAAAAATCAGTCCTTGTTAATGTACTTGAAGTAGATGTAATAGTTTCATCATCTCTTATTTATTACATACTCTCATAGATTGCTTTCTCTAAGAATTATATAGGTATATCTTTTTCTAATAATTCATTTGATTATTATAGATACCCATACATAATGTTTATGAGTTCATTTTTTTAGGCTTTTAAAATATTAAATGTCAATATCTCTGATTTAAATTATCCTGGATATCTGGTTGTGGCAATCTAACTTATTAATTAACCATTAGAAGCAATAAGAGTAGATTTTTGAGAGTAATCTTTAGGATAAACCAATTATCCCCACATCAATGTGTCCTACTTATACTCAATACATATGTTCAAAAATTTAGGATCAATATTTTAACTAGTTTTACAAAGTTACTTCTAATATAAGTATCCTAATAGTTTTCCAGAACATGCTCTGACTTCTGTCACTTTATTACACTCAAGTGATCTACATATACCAGTTGTCCATTAACAATAGCCTGAATTCTAACAATTTGTTTAAGAATAGCCATTGCAAGATGTTAGATACCCATTTATGCTGTTTCTGAAGATGAGAATTAGTGTTAAGATTAATTTCATTTAATTTAGAAATCATTATTATAACATTTTATATATAATGTGAATACATTCATTAATTAACCATAAAATCTTAATTCTCATATTACGTATTTGATAACAATTGCATTACTATATAAATTGTACCATTTATCCAAATTTACATTATTATAATTCTAATGATCTACTCAATTGCAAGAAATTCATTCTCAGCTGTCTACTCGACAATTAAAGATGTAATAGATTATTCAAGCACAACAATATATGATATGTTTATTTCTCATCCTATAACCTCATTAACATATGAAAAATTATGTGAAAGACTAACAGGATAATAAAAAAGAATATTAGATGTAGGAGTAGGAACTGGAGTTCCTTTGAATTAAGCTCTTAATAGATTCCCATTAAATTGTGAGATTACTGCCATTGATATCAATCATAATTATTTAAGAAAGGCAACCCAATTATTTAAAGATAAACCTTAAGTCAAATTATTTGAGTTAGATTTCTATCAAATGAACTCATAAACCTTTGGAACATTTGATGCTATTGTATTCTCTTCCTCATTTCTATTACTTAATCAACCAAAAGAGGCACTTTAATTAGCCATATCATTACTTAAACCTGGTGGTACAATCTATTTTATGGTTACATTATCTGACTCTCATTTTGGTGATATGGTAAAATATATTACAAGTATTGATTTACATTTGGAATCTGAAAAAGACTTTGAATAAATATTAGATTAATCTCAACTTAAAATAAATTACAAACAAAGACTACAAAAGGTGACAAATATAGCCACTCTGCTTTTTAAAGTATTTATTTATGAAACTAAAATATGATTTATTTTTTTAATTATTTTACTAATATATTTAAAATAGTTTAATTTGTTGATAAAAGTTTATTTATTAATAATATAAATCATTTATATTATTTAAGATGATTGCTATAAGTTTTATACAATTATAAACTGTTTTGTTTTTCTTAAGTTCAATTCAAAAGGTTTAAACAAATCAAAATTAATGTTAAGATGTAATCTTAAAACAAAATGAAAAGCATTGTGAATTAAGAGAAATGAATGCATATTTTGTTGGTTAAAATAGTGAAAATTTATCCAATATTAACACCTTATAGAATCATGAAGATTTAATTGAATTGTCAAGTGGACCAATTTTATACTCAGAGGATGACATAATCATTTCTATGAAATTTAGAGAATTTATAGAAGAAAATTAAATATGTTCATTAATTTATAATCCTTAATTAACTACTTATTCAATAAATTGTATTTCAACAGAACAAACGTATATCATAGATAGTAAGATGATGATATCCATTAAAACTCAATTTAATATTGTCATTTAAACAGAATCAAATTTTAATTGTTCCTAATTTGATTATAATTCATAAGGTTTTGCTGTATTTTGTTATTCTTTTCATTAAGTTAAACTTTACTAATTATAAGAAGAATAAGATTAATTCAAATAAACAATTATATATCAATCGGAAATTCTTAATTTATCATGTCGTATAAAATTTTACGCATATTCTAATTTATTTTATATATTATACTTTTAATGTTAAGGTTGGATGATTCATTTATATGAGAACAACTAATTAAAATTAGAAATAAATTAAAATTTATTAAAAGAGAAATATAACATAGAAGGGATTCTTCTTGATATACTAATATGTTAAACTAATTTTATAATTTTACTTTCCTCTGGCGGATATTAATACTATTTAGAACAATTTATAGTATTTTTTGAGGCAGAAAATCTACAATTAGATGAAATTTTATATGAATTTAGTAATCATTGTACTCTAAAATTGGCAATCAAAAATTTATCCTAAGATAATATTATATATACTTTTCTTGGTAAATTTAGAGAATTAATCCTTAATACAAAAGATCTACCAAGAAATATTTTTTCAATTTCAAATCCATCAAGTGTATTTCTAAAATATGATGATTATGTAATTTTTTATATAAATTAACATGTTCAGCAAACTATCAAAATTAACATTTAAAATTTAATTTAACTTTCAAATTAAAGAATATATATTGGAATAGGTGAAGGAAATTAAATTAAATAATTTTTGATTAAATATTCAAAACCATGCTTGCCATATAAGAATGAAAATTAAAAATCTTCTAAATATTATATTTAATTTATTGATATATCTTTTCCAATTTTAAGAGAAGGTAATATTTTTTAGTGTTTTAAACCCATCATAATAGAAAATGATGAATTAAAAGAGGAATATGCAATTCTAATTAATACAAAAAATAAAAATTAATACATTGAAAGAAAGAATTATGAGGAATCATTCTAAATAAAATTTTTAACATCTTCTATTTAATCTATTTAACCTTATAAAATCAGCTTTCGATCTTCATTAACTCAAATTAAATTTTAGTTAAAAAATAATAAAATTAAATGTAAATTCAATCACTAATTAAAAAATTACAATGGAAAATTCATTATTAAAACACAAAAGGATCTTATTCATTCTGTAATTATTTAAAGTACTAACAATGATATTATAGAATATCATTGTTAGAGTTCATAAGTCTATATTTATCAAAATATTTTACCATTAAATGAATAAATATTACATAAATTTTTCAATTAGAATATTTTAATACTCTTAGATTAATAAAAATAGTGTCTCTATAAAATAGGTTTAGATGAAGTAAATTAAGATGAAATGGTGAGTAAGATGATGTGTTTAAGCACATAAGTTGAAAAGATATTTAGCATTAACAATCAAATTATTTTAAAATTGAAGGATTAAGCAGTATTCTACAATTTGTTTTCAATTTTAGGCAAATTAAAATTGGAGTAAAACTATATTTTAAGTTAAATTAAAAATTAAAATATTTAAGATATTTTTTAAATAAATCTAGACTTTTATGGTATTCTATACAAAAATGAGTTACATTTAATATCTAAATAAGTTACTGTATAAAGTATATTTTATTTCTATATTAGTTATAAATATTACTGCTAATATACTTGGATTCCTAAGTAATTCTCAAAGTAACTTAATAACAAGTTTAGTTTTATTAGATATTAATAAGAATGAACTGTAATTTTATGTGGTATCAATAACTGAGTTTATATAAATTAGAAATTATAATTTAGAAAATTATGTTCCAATTTAACCTTTATAATTTAGAGTATTAGAGTCTAAAATAATAATTTCATGTTAACATAAAATTAATAAGAAGTTTTATCTTTTGATTTTCAACTGTGCTTTTAAATCTACTTTGCACTTACTATAAAAAGTTATTGAAACAACTAATTAATATTTTTGGATTTAAAAATATGATTTATATTATTATGATGATTAAAATGAATTGGCTGTTTAGGATTTGCTATATATCAATTTGGAAATATAATATTAAGACTTTAACCATAAAATTAGTTAAGAAATAATCATTTAAATGGAAGTAGAATTGGAAAATATTGAAATTCCTCCATAGAAACAAGATATTTTAATAATACTGATTAATCCAACAATTTTAAATTTAACAAAAACAAATTTGAATTTATTCATAAAAAATAATGATCAAGTTGTTAATTTTAGAAATTTTATTATTGGACAAATAGACAATATTATTTTAAACAAAAATGATAATTTTAAATTGAGAAATCCTTTAGACAAAGAAATGGTTTAATAATGTTAATATTATTGTAATAAGTTTTGTTTTTAAGTAAATAATTCTGAATTTATGATATTTTTCAAATTTGAATTTTTCCAAAAGACTTATTTAGTTTATAATTATCAGAAATATATCTCTCATCTTTTATTTGTGGAGTTGATTAAAGAAGATTTATTTTTATTTATAAATTAAATAAATAATTCAACTATTTTAATATCATTAGTTTTCCTAAAAGATAATTTCTTTACAATAAAAACATAATTAGATACACAAATCTATAAGGAGTTAAAAAATATAATCTTAATATAGAGTATTTTAATAATTTAAACAACACAATCTGAGTGCAGATTCTTAATTAATGATCATGATATAGATTAAGTGGATATTACTAGTTCGAATTAATAGGGTTAAATTTATCATATAACTCAAGACATATATATCGAAGTTATGGTAAATTCTTTTGAAAAAAATATTGTAATTAACTTATTTGAATTATCTAATACTATTCTCAGAATAAACAAAACATTTGAAATATCTATCATTAATTCTAAAATGAAGAACTTCTTCATTGAAGAAGGATCTCCTATATTATCTAATTAAATTAAATTAGTTAAATAAGATTTTAATAAAAACTTGTAATAACTTGATTTGACTTTATTTATAATGAGTATGTAAGCATATGATGCATAATTCTAAATTCGTCTTTATCTAAATGAACAAAAATATGAATTTATCAATTAGAAGTTTCTAAGATATCCAAAATCTGTTTAATCTTGCAAATATATTCTGATAGAAGATGATGAAATCATTCTTGAATGTGGATTAACAAGATATTTTTATGATATGTATAACTCCGATTTCCTTTGTGACCCAATTTATTCATCAAAAATACTTGATTAAATGGAGATATTAAATAGTACCCATTATATATTTAATAATTATTATTTGTCCAACTAATCTGTTGTATTATATGTAGGGAAAAGAGGAGGATACAGCTTATAAAAATTATCTTAAGATAATACTGAGCCAATATATCTTGAATTTTAGGCTATTAGTATTGATTAAAAGGGAATAAGTATTTACTTTCTAATTAATTATTAGATTAAGTTACCCTTAACCTTCAAGTGATTGTTGAATAGAATGAATTTTCTTACCTAAATGTTTTAATTGTAATAATTATTTTTCTGATCATTTTGACAACTATAATAATTTTCGGCAGATAACGTAAAAAATAAGAGTGTAAGAATGTAGTCAAAACAGAAGTTCGTTAAGTGGAATTAATCTGAAAATTAAGTAAAGTAATTGATTTATTTTGTATTTTGGGTTGCTCAAATTATTAAAAATGCAAAAAAGAAATTTTTTTCCATTTTTTTAAACTTAATTCTCAGGTTATGGGAGATTTTATTTACAATTTCTATTCAAAAATTAATCTAATGAAAGTTATACTAAAGTAAAAGAATCAAGTACAAACTCTTAAACGATGTACTTTCTCTTTTTTTTTTGGATAATTTAGATTCTATGTTGATAGAAATTAATTTAGTTTCAATTTCTAACATATAAAGCTTAAGGTAATATATTTCTAATAAAAAAACAATCTCTAAATGAAAAAAAAAGAATTACTTTATAGCAAATTCTTAAGATTATGATATCAAATAGAGATATTTATCTTTTATATTATTTAATCAATAATAAATTATGTATATTAAATATCCTTAAACACTAAATTATAAATAATAATTGATAAACAATTAACTTTGAAAATTAATAATTAGGCTTATCTTATAAATCAGTATTTTGATTAAAAAATGGTTAATAGAAAACATAGTTAAAATTTGAGCTAATTATTGTTAAATGTAAATATGAAAATAAGAAGAATAATAGCTAGAAGAAGTGTTATTTGGATCAACAGAGAGGTCATATAGAATTAAATTATTACTTCTTAATAAACAACATTAAATTTCATTTTAAGCAAATAGATATTTATGTGATGTCCTAGTTTTCTATATGGAACGTTTAATTTTATTTAACAATAGTAGCTTTAGAATTTGATATTATAATATAATTTAGGTTTTAAAAATAATATATATTTTTTTGATTATATAAAATATATATGAATAGAAATAATTCTTCATAGCAATTGTCAATTCTAATTAGTTATTGTATTAAAATTTCTAAATAAATCATCGATTTAATTAATTCATTCTGATTATATGTATTTTATATTATAATTATATTCTATTATCCATTTCATGCATAATATTTCAATTATTAATGAGCAAACTGATTTTGTTCATCCAAGCAAACACAATAATTATTATTCGTTAATTTATCTAATTTATTTTTCAATTCCTTAAAATATTCTCCTTTCCTTCCCATCAATATATATTGATATAATCTATAACTTTTTGATGTCTGATTATATCTCACCTATTCAAGTTGATTAAAAACCTAATTTTCAAATAAGAAATTGTTTTGTTCTTATAAAATATGAAATTTAAAACACAAACTTTTTTATATCAAGTTCAATTCATAACCAAATTTTTTTTTTACAATTATTTCATAATAAATAACAAAAAATAGATGAGCTTTAAAAATAAAATTATTTTTGAACGCGATTATGGAAGTATGGATGTTCTAACTCCTTTGGAAAACTCTAAATATTTATTTCTCAGTAATAATAAAAAAACCTTAATCTACAAATAGGAAATAAAAAAAGATGAATAAGAATCAAAAAGAAATGAGATTAAACTTCAAAACGAATTAAATTAAAAATAGAAATAGATATATCCCAAAATTGTTGACTATACTTTTGTAGAAACCCTATCTGGAAAAACAGTTTATATGACAATAGAAAATAATGTAGAAGGGTAGTTTGTATTTCTTTGCTATGAAGAAATCAGAGAAAATATAATAAAATTAATGTTATTCAAAAAATTTTTGAAACTTTTGATGGATATAGAGCAAAGTGATTAAAAAATATTTTACATAGATTAACAAAATATATTCTATTATGAAGATTAACTTTATTTAACAATTTTTGGATTTACAAAAAAGTTTAATAACAGGATACCAGAATCTTTAGAGCAATTAAGTGAATAAACTAAAGCTGTTTGTAATATTTAATACAAAAATGAAAATAATGAAGAAAAATAAAATAAAATTTCAATTTATAAAAAAGATCTTCTACAATTATTTTTGGAAAAGATCTTGAATATTAATTCACAAGAAATCTCAATTCAATAAATTTATAGTAATTGTAATTCTTAGGAATTAAAAAATATGGCTAAAATTCTAATTGATTTCGTGTTTAATGATAATAGTTCAATCGAAATGATCCATCTAAGTCTTTAAGAAAGTAATGAATTACAATAGATTTACCAAAAGTTAATAGAAACATATGAGAATTATAAATAGAAACTATAAGGTTAATCGAGGAATCCAGAAGCTATTTATAAATAAATAATATTAAATGGATCTGGTATTTAATATATCAAGGAATTAGAAGCTGATTAATTAGCTGCTTTTATTAAATATTTAAAAGATTAATTTTAAATTCAAAGTGAATTAAACAAATAAACAACAACATTAATTTTATAAGCTCAGTTTAGATAATAAGCTCTTGATTTTATCTAAAATAAAAGTTAGGCCCCTCATCCAAATTTAATTTACCTTCTTAAAGAAAATGAATTAGAAAAGTTAAAAAACGATCAATCTTTATAAAAGTAATTGAATCAAAAAAATTAATAAATTTAGGATATGATAACTAATTATCAATAAGTATTATATATACTCTCATCCTTTCTTTTGGATTAAGAAGTTTTATAATTGGACTAATTAAAATTAATACCTATTAAATCTTTGTAAACAAGTTTAAATCAGAAGATTAAAAAATTCTGTTTCTAAAAATAGTTAGAAATGCAGATGAACAATATTGAGATAGAGCGTTTTGAATTTGAATACCCTTTATAGGCTAGGTATAAATATGAAAAATTTCACCTTGCAATAAAGGAGTCTAATTAAAATGAAAATCCACTTGATCATAAATTATCATTTGAATAATTTACAGTATTAGATGAATAAAGATAAAAAACTTACATAAATTTAATTTTAAGTAAAATTCAAACATTAAGAAAATCTTCAACTTAAGATGATAAAGTGAAGTTGTAAAATTATACTAATGCTTTACATGAAAGTTTCCAAAAAATAGATTATAAATTTATAAGGATAACAGGACACGAACAATTGTATAAAGAATAATAGGATGCATTAGAAATCGAAAGTTTAATTGCTTATTAATGTAACCCATTAGTATTCCCTGAAAAATTATCAAATTTTTTTAAACTTAAATTTACACAAAAAGTATTGATTGATCAAAATTATGGATCATATCTTAGATAATTTGAAAGAAAAAAAATTTCAAATTATTTTGGTAATTTGTTAAATGAAATGAAACACGGTTTAGGATTAAGAAAAGTAAATGAAAATCATTTAAAATTTGGAATATTCTCATTTGACTAATAAATATGGGGGTGGGAAATAATACTATAATCTAATATTATCAGTTTCTATAAAGGGCCATTTTTAGATGAAAAAAAACATGGATTAGGAGTATAAAATAAATATGACTTTCAAAATAATAATCCAATCCCAATCGAAGAATTTGAAGGTTAGTTTTAATAGAATCAGAGAGAGGGTTAAGGCTTATTAAAAATTTTAGGATAAAACATAACCTATTAAGGAGATTTCAAAAATGATAAATTAAATGGATTTGCCAGATAATTTTAGGATAATAAGCCAATATTTTGTGGTTACTTTATAAATGGATTAAAAAATGGACTTGGATAAGTAATCAATGAGTAAGAAAATTTTTCGTCTATTGGCAATTATGAAGATGACGAATGTATTGGCAATCATACTGAAATACGAGATGGTGAGACTAAAATTGTAAGTTATAAATCATCGACTTGTTCTGTTTTCTGAAAAAACTTGAAATATATTTAATATATAAAATATTTATAACAAATAGAATGTTAAATACAGCTTTCTGATTTTAGAATAGTGATAATATTGAATAAAATAAGTTTTTGTATTAGTGAAATAAAATATTAATTAATATATCAAAAAAAAGATAACCGATGAATGTTTAGTAAGAAGTAGTTTAATTTATTTAGTGATTGTATAGCGTTTACTGGAGATAAATGGGAGTTACTAGAATAAGACACGATTGGCTTTTTGGCAGGAAGTAATTAATTAAATAAAATTATTTAGATACTTTATGTAAGTGGAATCTAGAAAATAATAGCAAGAGCTTTGTGCATTCTTAGAGATAAGGGTTTTAGTGTTTTACAGTTCATTATAGGAAAAATATTTTGGTTGTGGCAGAATATGGGCTTAATCCAATAGTTCATGTTTATGATAATGAAAATGAATATGATTTAGTTGGAGTGAGTCCCTTAGAGATACTTTAAATGGAAGTGTCTAATTGTGGACGTTATTTGTTGGTAATTTTGGGAGTGCCAAAATTTGAAATATGTTTATGGGATTTGAGAGAGAAATGCAGAATTAAAGGAAAGTTTAGTTAATTACCATTGAAATTGAATTTTATAGAAGCTAAATTCACTATCTTAGGTGAACGAATTCTAATACGATATGCAAACTAATTATAATTATATTAAATTACACCTCATTATGATAATTAAATTCAGAAATAGGTTTAATTAGAATTAGTAGCATCAATTGAACTATCATCTCCAACTATAATGGTTTAAGATTACAATCTAATAGATGATTCAAAAAACCAATTTGAATAAAATAACATATATTTAATCTAAGGAAATGTATTGATTTATTTAGATGGAACAAATTTAAATGAGATTATAAGACATGAATGTCATTCAGAAATTAAACACTTAATTCCAACCTAAGTTCATTTAATAATTGTATATGCTCATGCTAAAATTGAATGGTTGTACAAATATATAACCAATAATTTGGAAGATAAAGTGGCTGTACCATTTAAAGTGAATAAGAAATATAATTTTCATGATCGCATAGAAGTCAGAAAAATAATGTACAATCAATAATGCACTAAACTAATTTGTTCATAAGACAATGCTACTCTATTTATAATTCCTGTACCTGCAGAAGGTTATTTAGTAGAAGATGAAGGCTAAGTTGATTAACAAGAAGAAGATAAAATTTTAGATTTGACTCATGAAATTGAACCAGTTAAATTAGGTCCCTTTTAAAAAGGAGTCATAACATTCATCAGAGAATATAAATAACATAATGTAATTGTATGTGGATCTGATCAAGGAGTAGTTTTATTTATGGATGTGATAACAAGTAAAATAATATTTGTATTTTTTTAGAATAACCTTTAAGTAGTTTTAACATAGAAGGCAAAATCATTTCAGGTGAATTAATAGAACCTAATTTAATAATAGGTACATCAGCAGGAGTATTAAGATTTTATAATGTTGCTGATATTCGTTAACCAGTACTTTTCAAGATGATAAAACTTTATATTGATAAAGCTATATCAAGTATAAGTATTAATGATAACAATTTGGCTGTTTGTAGTAGTGATTCTCCAACAATATTTTTCTTTTAAAATGAAAATTTAATTGGTTTTGTAGATCTTCCATTTAATTGTTAAACAATCACCTATGGAAAAGGTTAATTATTTTGTATATGTTCATTTTTATTGTTGAGTTTACCTCAACCAAAATAAGCATAATCTTTGAAATTGGAAGTATAAATAATGGGGAGAAAGATTGATCCAGATTAAACTCTATTAATAGTTACACAATAATAAGAAGTAATAACAACTGGAAAGGATAAAATCTTTAAGAAATATAAATTTCCTGAAGAATTATTATCTAAAATGGATTTAAAAATGAGAGTTGCTAATTAACCTCCTGTTGATGAATAAGATGGTCATTAATTATAAGCTACATGTTTAGCAATTAAAGACTTTTTATATTCTTCTGCAAAAGATGGAACAATAATGTTTAGAAATTATCAACAATTAAATTAAGATGTCAGATTATTGAGAGGACATAATTTAAAATCTGGTGGTGTTTCAACAATATTTGTATCATAAAAGTATAAGATGATATATTCTGGTGGTTTTGAAGGAGATTTATTTTGGTGGACAGGAGAAAAGATTAGAGGAGATTCTGATGCAGCATAATTGATGAAGAGTAATTATAATGCTCCAATGGAAATTTAGGATATGTCAGATCAAGAAGTCAAATATTATTAATAAGTTTTGGAAAGTGAATTTCTTGAATAATAAGCTCCTATTAGAGAACAATAGAAAAGATAAACTAAAGATATACTTAAATCAATTCAAACTAAATTAAATGGTCTTTTATAAGAAAATGCTGAAGCTGATGAATTAGAAAAATTATCAAGAGATGAATTTGTTATTGATCTTTATGCTAGAGATGCTATTCTAGAAGATGGAAAGAAATAATAATAGGCATTAAGAGATTTAGTCAAGAAAGAAAATGTTAAACAAGAGATTCTTTATTAATTCATCAAAGAGAGAACTTGGGATCAAATGGAAATTCCATTAAAAGGAATTAATGGATTGATTTAACATATCATTGTGACCAATTATCATATTAGAATTAGATAATCAGAAGAAATGAGAAAATTAAAATTAATTAGAGAATTAAGAAAACAAGAAATTAGAGAATTGAAAATTAGAAAATAATAAACAATTAAAGAAGTTTGGAGTATTGAAGAACATATATAAGATCCTAAATATATTATTAATTCTAAACCTGGTGTTTAAGCTATGGTTTTAAATGATTATGAAAAAAGAAGAAGTAGTAGCACCTACCAAAGTTGCTGCTAAACCTGGTGTTGGAGGTGTCTAATAAAAATAACCACCTGGAAGAGCATAAGCAGGTGCTGCTAATATCAAAGCAAGATAGTAATAATAATAATAACAATAATAATAAGAGGAAGAAAAGAGATAGGAAGAGGAAAAATAAAAAGAGTTGGAGAAATAATAATAATAGTAAAAGGTTACTGAAGAGAAAAAGGAGGGAAGTGAAGAATTAACAGAATGGGATTACTTATATGGAGTAAGTGAATTATTTACTTTAATAGAAAAAGAAATTAAATGATATTAATTAATGATGTAATATTTTCAATGAAACGATAATTTAATGCAGAATTTGAATTGATTTAAAAATAGAGATAATAATAATTGGATAATATTAATGAAAGAAATAAAAGAATCATTGAAATTAATGGAGAATTGAAGAGAGATCCTCAATTATAATAAATGAAAAGAATATTTTAGAAGACCCAGAAAAGATATTGAATGTAAAACCAGAAGAAATAGGATTTTCATAATATGAGACAAGAGAAATGAGAGAAAAAAAGGAATAAGAAAGATTAAAAGAAGAAGCTCGTATGAAAGCATTAATGGCAGATGATTCTGGTGTTAGAGCAGTTAAAGATATGATGGGAGGTACTTTGGAAGAAAAGAAGGATACTCCATTAGATGAAAAGTTAGAAGTTGAAGAATGGATGAAGAAGAATCCAGATGATATGACAGATGAGGAAAGAATGAAATTAAAAGAATTTGAAGTTAGAAAGTAGAAATTAGAAGAAGAAAAGGAGAAGATTCGTAAAAATCTAGAAGCAGAACTCAAAAATTGAATAATGAAATTACTGATATTTGTTCAAGATTTGATGATAAATTATTAATTCTATTTAGAAGAAAATTAGAATATGATTATAGAATACTTGAATAAGAATTATCAATTGTAAGATTGGCATTATCTATTATTATATCATAATAAGCTTAATTAAGAGTTTCAGAATTGGAGAAATTACATGATGAGATGACTACATAATTAAATCAACTATAATAAATGAGGACTAATTTAGATTAAACTAGAGATATGACTTAATAACAAAGGAAAACCTTGAATGATTAAATTGTCAATTACTTTAATAGAGGTTAGACTGCTGGAATGGATGCAAATAAAGTTAAGATTCTTTGGCAATATGCTTTTGAAGATTAGAAGACTAATGAAAGAGCTAAATAGGAATCTGATGATAAATTACTCAAAATTCAAAAATATAAAGATGTACTCATCTAAATTGATCCATTGTTTGAGAACTAAAAGAAAATAATTTCTGCATAATTAGATGAATAATTTGAAACTTATTTATATGATATCTAAGAAAAAGCTAGCAATCTATAAGGAATTGATTTTGAACATGTTCGTGATCAACTATTATAAGTTTTATAATAAAGATTTAAAATGAAATTAGAATATGAAAAAGTAGATTAGGATTTCAATGATCTTGAAATTTTCAATAAGAAGTTTGAATAAGATTTTAATTAATTATCTTCTTAACTTTCTAATAGTGAAGAAGACATTTAGAGTCTACATAATATGTTAGAAAAGAGTAAATCTAATATTGAAGTAATGTTCAGATTCAAATAAGGATATGTTGAAATTAGTCAAGACAAACCAGTACCAAATTTACAAGATGCTGCACTTATACCTAGAGAAACAATTGAAAAAAAGAATGATGAAATCAAAAAGGAAGGAGATACAAAAATTGAATTAATGAAAGATATTATCAAAAGTAAATATCAAGTTGAAAAAAATGAATATGATTTAAAGAAGAGAGATCTCATTATTTAAGATTTAGAATGCAAAACAAGAGAAGTTTAATTATTGAAAGTTAAAAAAGAAATGCAAATTGCTTTAACAAAAGATGATACAAGATTGAATGAGAGAGAATTAGCTAATCTAAAGGATTAAATTGATCTTTTAAAGAGTGCTACTGATAAGAGATTATAAATTATTAACAAAAAGAGAGAAAAAATTGAAAAAGATATAGATTTCATTAAAAAGGAGAATCAATAATTGATTGGTTAAGGAGGAGTTTTATCTGTATTTATTTATATTATTCTAGGGAAATGTTAAATAATTATAAGATATTTCAGATATGTAGAACAAAAAGAATGTTAGATAAGGAGAAGAATAATAAGAAACACAAGAAGATAAATTTACGTAATTATTTATTATATATATTTTAGTTAAATTGCTCGAAATTACAGATTATTTAAAAAGGCAAAGGAATAGGCAGAAGAAATTGAGATTTTAAGAGATGAACTTACAAAACTTAAAGCTAAGACGTTTGCTAATTTCTAGCAAGTCCATCGTTGATAAAATCAAATTTATAAACAATTTATTACAAATTATTAAACTATTATGGTTTCACTATTATAATTTAAATTATTTCATATAAAGGAAAACAATTATAAAGTTAACAAATCAATTATATTGGTGAATAAAATAATTTTTTATATATCTTTATAAATTCAACATTGTTATGATTTCATTTTACTAATAACGCTAAGATTTATTATCAACGATTATTTGATAAATTTAGGTTTAATAATTCACTAAGAATATTTTAACTTGACATTTTAGGAGAATTTTGGAAAAATCAAGTATTTATGCGATTTCATATAAACCTATCTATAGGACTTTATCTTGTTAGGCTTTATATTTAATAACATTTTTTGTTTTTAATTGTGTTTGGCTTAATTATTATTTCTTCAAATTATAAGTTTTAGATAATCATTAACACAAATATAATAATAAAATAATTTATTAAAAATGTATTATAATAAATTCATAGATATATCAAAGTTTAGTAAACAAATGAATAGAAAGCTAAGTGAGATGGGATTCTAATCGATTTTTTGAATTATTTGAAATTCTTTAATTGAGAATATTTTAGGCCATTTAAACTATTTATTTTCTATTCAATTCAATTTTTATATAAATTTGCTATAATTATTCCAATTTCTAAATTCATATAGTATTACCTAAAATAGATACAACTTACATTTTAAGTTTACAGAAATTTTAAAATACCACATTTTTATGACAAAATTATATACAGTAATTTATTTATTCTTTCGCTTTAATAATTAAATACATGATCTAAATTTTTCTTAAGTATTTTAGGAACTTAAGAATGAAATTCCAAGTGTTGATAATAATTTTACCAATACTCATTTTAACAATGTTATTGGTTGGAATGACTAATTATTTATAATCTACAGTAATTTTTAATTTACTTGGAAACTAATCAAACTAATTATTGATGTATTAAGAATACACAGCACTATCCCTTATGTCAGCAGAATTGCAAATATATATTAAATAAAAACACAACTTTTGTAAATATATTTATAAGTATATTAGATATATCCAGATTGAGACACTTAAATTCCATTTTCGGTTTTATTTAATCAAATTTGGAGAGATATTAAAACATGAATAATTTAAAACATTGTGTCAAACCAGAAGACATTGCAAAAAATTATTTAGAATATAATGCACCTTAATTTTGTTATGTCGCTTGTGGATCAGCAGATAAAATAACATTGTCTTAATAAAATCAAATGATAAATATCTTTAATCAAACAACTTAATTGATAAATTAATTTACTATAGCTTTAGATGCAACTGAAAATTAAATAATTTCCATGGTGGATTTTACAGATTAAGTTTATTTTGCTGCATATCCTCATATGTTTTTATCTAAATATTATAATCCTCAAACAAGACCTTGGTAATTATTTATAATTAAAAAAAAGGTACATTAATCATTTAAATGGGATGAAAATTTAACCAGAAAAAAGTTATTATTTCTCCCCAATTTATAAAAATTATGCCAAAAATATATATTAGATGTCAATCACATATTCAATTTTAGGGAATTCTTCTTCAATAATAGGCATACTTTCTTAAAATGCTGAATTAAATGATACAAATATAGAAAATGCTCCTTATAATATTATAGTATCTAATGAGAATGGTGAAGTTGTTTTATAAGGAATTGAATCTATCTAAAATTTAGTATATTTAATTCATTAAAATTTTAGATCTATGTTAAAGATTACATTTTATTTATTAATGATACAAATCAAACTGGTTTTAATGATAATGATTGGTAATTAATGAAAAGAGTAGCTTAAGGAGAGGAAATTTAAAATGAATGTAATTAATTCAATACTCATGCATTTTGTTTATATAATAAATACTTTAGTAAATTTGTTATAGTAAATGCAACTATAATTAAAGAAGGGAGTTTTTATTTGATAATGTAAATATTACAATTTTTTTATTTATTAGATATACTAATATAACTTCACAAATCATTTTAAATGAATAGTTAGATACTATAAAACAGAAGCTATATTCATAACTATAGGAGAGTCAATACGTTCTTTTTATTTCAGGAATAATGTTATTGTTATTTGCAGTATTAATAGTTCATTATATGTTCCTTCCTTTAACAGGTCTTATGAGAACCCTTTTTTTTTACATTAAGTCTAGAGGACATAATATTAATAAAGAAATTTTCTAATTGTTCAATACTTAAAAGAAAACAAAAAAACATAATACATTTTCAGATTTAATGTCACAATTTTTAAAATTTGAAGCAAAATTAAATCTTAGTCAATAAAATAAAAATAAAGAATGTCTATATTTTGAATAGATCCAATATTAAATGTAATCTAAAAGTGAACTTATACAACCTTTAGATCTTAATTTAAATAATATCTCTAATGATTACTTGACTTTGTGCTAGATTAAAAATATATTTGATTTATTAAAACGTAAAGTATTTAATTTCTGAATTTACATTATTCTAAAAATAACATAATCTTTATAAATATTATGCTAAAGAGAAAATGGAAAAATTTAAGAATTAGATCTTAAATATCAATATTCTTATTCGTCACATAAATTTTGATTCTTTTATTAATAATAGGACTCTTATTAGTAAATTTGAATTTTTTGGAATATTACTATGAAAAAACTTCATTATAAATATTGGTTTAGTAAGAATTGAACCTCTAAACTAAATTAATGAGTTATTCCATAACAGATACTAAATTATTATTATATAGAAGCTTAAACTAAATTTATAGAGTTAAATATCTCTTTCAAAAAATTGAAATGGAATAAATTAAGTTTCTAATTCCAACTTTTAACTGTTTACAGAATTTTACAAATCTAGATAATTATGCATTTTAATATTCATTTTGTTATGGAGAATTTGGATAGCCAACCATTGAATCCAATTAAATTGAATCCTTTAAGAATTTAACTAGCAGTTTGACAATATTATTGCACTTATTAGATTAGGACTTAGATTTATCAATTTGTACTACAACTTAAGAATAATATTTTGCAGTTTGGCCAGGTGATAAATATATAGATTATAAACCATAAACAAGACCTTGGTATTTATCGCATATAAGGTAAATGCAAAATCATCCAAATCAAGAAGTATTTTTTAGTGATCCATTTGTATTTTGGACTTGGAAGGTAGTTATGATGAGTCAAACTCTTACACTTAAATCTTAGAGCGGTGAATTTTAAGGAGTAGCAGCAACGGATTTGAATTTAACACTTTTCTAAAATTTAAATTGCCACTTTAAACATTCAAATAGACTATTTACTTTAAGTGATGGTAAGATTTTAATATCAAATACAAATTTTACTTTTGGTAATTATATTTACAATGAATCTACAATTGGTTTAAATTACTAAGATTTCATTCAAATTTAACACTATTTAAAAAATGAAAATTACACCAGTAATTGCCTTTAATTACATTAATATCATGGATATGATATTTTTTGTAGGTACAATTAAGTTTTCTAGCAGGATTAAGCAATATTTGCTATAAATTTAGGGATATCAAACTTAGATTTAATAATGTAAATTTAAAATATTGATATAGCATATTTGATATTCTTTAAAATTAAGAACTAATATAGAAAAGCTTAGATGAAATAAAATAAAGGTTCTTAGAAATTTCTGCATATTCATTTTTCTTTATTATCATACTAATAGTCTTATCATTTTTAATAAATTTAATAGTTATTAAATACATTACTAGACCATTGTAAAATGTTGTAACATCTGTATAGTAATATATAAGATCAAGTGGATTTATTTATGATAGACAAAAAACAAGAAAAATAATAAAGGAGAACAATCAAAATGATATGTGTAGGTCATTAAATAAAGTGCTAAATCATTTCCAAATTTCAAATAGTGAATATTAAAAGGAATAGTTAACGATTTCATAATATCCAATAAATTGCTACAACTTCTAGAAATTTTATAAGACATCAGATTTGAATGTATATATATTTTTTAATTTTATTTAGCTTATCCCAGATTCTTATCTTAAGTAATAAGATATAATTGAGATGGTTATAAGATTATTATAATAGTAATCAACATAATGATCAGAATATTTATTGATTAAAATATATCTATATAAGTCATTAATATTAAATGATATAATTATAAGATTAAATCAAAGTTAACATTGAATTTCAAGAAATAGACAAGACTTTTTCTGTCATGATACCGTCAGATTATACAGGACTTAAATTTATAGAAGAAATGATTCAATTATATGATTCAAAGAAATATGATATTGAATTTTATAATGGAGATTAACTTTTGGATGAAAGTCAACCATTTGTTAATTAAGGAGTAATCAATAATGGAAAGATTAAAGTATAGTATGCAATTCCTATTCTATTATTAATATCATCCAATGATAAAAAATATAAATTAAAATTGGCTTCTCACACTAAAACAACTGATATAGAGAAGCATCTTATAACTAAGTATGACAATCAAAATATTACTGTTTCATTATATAAAGATGAGTAAATACTCAAACCCGATACAAGTTTATTCGATTAGGGTATAGTAAAGAATGATATCATAAATGCAAATGTAAAACAAGCAGGTGGATGATATAAATCACATAATTTTATTATAAAATCTCTTTGATTCTTTGTTTAGAAAAATTCTAATTGTTGTACAAAATTTTCTAATAATAATAATCTAATATTCTATTAAAGAATAAAGATATTATATCTACTTTAAAAAGATGATATGAGTGTGAAATTGATTAGATATCAATTATTTAATATTATTATTTGATATTTTAGTAATAATTCCTTGCGATAGTTTAATAGAAATTCTTACAAACATATTAAAACTATCATATGATGATTTTTAGAATCTAACAAATAGGATAATATTAAAGGAAATATCATTTATCGGATTTTTTTAAGGGTATATGATAATTTTCCATTATAATATTAAATTAATAATTATTATACTGTGATTTGATACTAAAAATGCAAACTATTCAATGTACTGTGAATTATCCTTCAAAATATCAAAATTTTTAAGTGACATTGGATGATAAAATAACACCATTAGAACTCGCCGAAGAGTTTTAATCTTAAATAGTGTAAAGTTAAAATACAATAACCTTCGTTTTTAATTAAATACGTTTAGAACCCAAAGTTCCATTTCAGAAATAAGGGGTCAAGAATAATGACACTATTGTAATGAATGTTGTAACAGATGGAGGGAGAGGAGGTTTATGAGAAATTTGATTAGATAATAATATAATATTAATTTAAATATGTTCAAGTGTTTGTCTAGACAATTAGAGATTACTAATAAACCTTAGATATATAGATTAAGTAAGGGTAAATACAAAGAGGAAGAATTAATAGATGTTGGTGGGTATTCTTAAATTTGGAAATGTGAAGGGTTTGCCATAAAAAGAATGTTGATTAATTCTTAAGAAATCTATTAGATTGCAAAATAAGAAATTAATATTATGGTATTGATATAAGAATGAATAATAAGAAAAGATTACCTGAACATCCAAATATTGTGAAATTGATTGATTATGGTGAAGTAAAGATTCAAAATAAACTATTCTTTTGTATAGTGATGGAACTGTGTGAAATGAATTTATAAGCAATTCTTACATAAGAGATGTTAACAGAAAGAAGAATAATTGAAATATTTAAATAGATACTTGATGGATTAGAAGTATTACATGCAGAATAGATTAGTCATAGAGATTTAAAGTTAGAAAACATAATGATCAGACGAGGTACTTGTAAGATTTGCGATTTTGGATCAGCATCAAATGATATCATTGATTTAAATCTATTGACTTAAACTTAATTGAATTCAATTGAAGAGTAATTCTGTAAAACAACTACAATTATTTGCAGACCTCCTGAAATGATTGATGTGTTTAAAAGGTAAATAATAGATGCTAAAGTTGATATATGGCAATTAGGATGCATTCTATATAATTTATGTTTTAGAAAGTCTCCATTTTAAGATATTAATAAACTCTCTATTGCATAAGCTGAGTATGAAATTCCATAATCATAATTATCATAAAAGACTTTGTTATTAATTTAGAAGATGTTATAACAGGATCCAAAAAAAAGACCTAATCTTAAAGAACTTAAATTATTCCTATATAATAGTAGATAAATAAATGATTACGATGGTTTTTAATGAAAAATATTATATTAATTCTCAATATAAATAAATTAATGAATGGTCTTTACAATTAGTTTGATCTCAATAATTTCTTGCCAAGTGCATATGTTGTAGAAGCCTTACCGTTGTGTTCCATCTTAGAAAATTAAGTTAGATCTGAAAGAGTGGGAGACTAAGATGTTCGAATTTATAGTGTGTACAATCAGAGCAAAGATAGAATTACATAATAAACTAATTTAGTAGATAAGATAGCCAGATTCGTTAAAGATGATGAAGAGAAAGAAGAAGATCCAGATCAATCAGCTGAAGTGTAGACCAGATACTTTAATCTCGATAGTATTGATGTACTCTCTAAAGGAGTATGTAGAAGATGCAAAAAAGTAATTGCTAGTGATAACCAAAGCCTGGCCATTTTGAAAAATGGTGTGTTGAAGACATTGCTGAATCTAAAGTGACTTGTCGATTTTGCTTGGGAGATCATTATTTTTTAAAATGCCCTAATAGTTTGTGTTTCAAGTGCAACCAAGCTGGACATATGGCAAAGGATTGTGATGTTGAAGGCTTCAAATGTCATAGATGCAACAAAAAGGGACATAAATCTAAAGATTGTAATGTTATCATTATAGATAATGAAAATGTATTCGAAAAAGATAAATAAAGATTAAAGGATCTTTTTATGTCTGAATTGTAAAGAGAGAGGACATTTGAATTGCTTTTCAAAAGGATATAAAAAATATGATCTACTTTATTGTGAAGGAAAAGAATAAAGAGAAAGAGAAAAAATGAATAGAATTGATCATTCTTCAAAAGATAAATTAAATAATTAACATAATAAACATGATAATCATAATAGGCATGATAATCATCATTAATAACATAATAATTAACATCATCATCATTAAGATTAATAACATAGTAATTAACATCATCATCATTAAGATTAATAATATCATCATTAAGATCATCATTATAATTAATAACATAATAATTAATATTCACATAAATAAAAACATTTAAAAGAATAAACATAAAATATACCTCATAAAATTAGTAAAACAATCTAAAAATAAATGTATCATTAATAAGATTCCTCGTCTTAATATTCTATGTGGTCAGAAGAATCTCCAAATACCAAAAGGATGAATAATAATAAATAAAGAAAAAATAAGATAAAATAGAAAAAGTATTTCAAATAATTTAATTGATTATATTATTATGTTTAATAATCCTTAAGAATATGCCGCACAAAAAAAAGAAGTCTTTCGATCTGAAATCCGTAGAATAGATAGAGAAAGAATATTTAATTAAAAAAGGATTTTAATTAGTTAACAAAATGAAATGAGAGAAAAAGACAATTTAGAATTAACTAACTTAATACCATAAATTTAATAATGCTAATAGAATCAAAATATTTAAGAATTAAAACAACTTCATTAATTTGCATTTAATTGTATCTCTAACAACAATATTAACTAAATTACTTAAAATCAAGAATTCTTAATTAAAAATAATTACTTATAAAACAGCCTCCCAAGTTTGATAATAAAAGAAGTTCAATGTGATGTTATTAGAACATTAGCTAATACCTGTAATCATCCTATGTTTTTATAATAATAACCTTAAAATCTCATCTAATCTTTAGAAATTTCATATCAATTACTCTTATCATTAACAGACCCTTAAGATTTGAGTGATGTATTGATTATAATAATTTCTTAGATTCTAATATACTTAGGAAATATAGCTAATAAATGGCCTGGAATCTGCTTATATTTAGTCAAAAGTTTTGATCGCTTATTAGAATTAAGTTCTTTAACTGACAGTAATCTATACAGAAATATTTGTTTCTGTATGCATAATGTATGTTATGTTATGGATAATCATAATTTAAGTATTAAAGATGTAATTAATTATTATTATCTAAATTAGAGAATCACATGCTTAAAGATCTTAGATAAAGGGGTTAATAGAAATGATTGCGATTTCTTATAAAATGAAATATTGCATCCTTTAACAGTATTATATTCACAAAATGAAGAAATTGATAAGTACTTGATGACTTCAAAAATAGTATAATATGTTATTTCAACTTTAAAAGGAGAATTTGTATAAACAACATTATAGGTATTGAAATAGTTTTCATTAACAGAAACAATTAGTTTTTCGAATGTATGTTACATTATACATTATAATAGTTTTTGATTGAATAAGAAATATTGGATATTGCTTTGGAATATAGTAATAATCGAAAGAAGTAAATTAGAAAGTTTTCTTTCTTAATAATAATTAATTTAGCTTATAATGATTGTTAAATCTCATAGAAAATTGTTAAACATAAAATAATTAATAGAGTTATTAATGGTTTAATTGCATCAGTTTTAGAGGAAAAGTAAAATTGCATCCAAGTCATTTAAAACTTATAAAAGACAGGAGATAATACAGTGTTTTAGACTCTAATAGATTTAGGAACAATAGAAATTATAGGAAACTTTATTGATGAAGTAGATACAGTGATTTTAAGAATTTTTATAGATACTCTTTGTAGATTTTTAAATTACGCAAAAGAAATTCAATCCAATAAAATAATAGAAGATATCAAGAAGATTAAATCTAAATTAGAATTAATATATAATGACAACAAAGATCCAAAATTTTAAGATCTATTTCAATTGTTTTTATAGCTCTTATAATAATGAATATTATATTTTATAAATAATATAAAAATCAGAATGTTCAATCCGTTCATAAGAAAATATAGGTCATTTAGTTTAATACGCCCGGATAGCTCAGCTTGGTAGAGCGAGAGACTCTTAATCTCTAGGTCCAGGGATCGAGACCCTGTTCGGGCGTAAATTTTTATTTTTTTTTATTTAATTAATTTTAAGTTATCCTCATTTTTTTAATAATAATTAATTATAATGAATATTGGAACATATTTATAGAGAGAAGTGTAAAAAGATATAAATTATAATTGATTGGATAATATATGATATTGATAAAATCATTTGCTTTGTCTATTCATATAAGATTATTAATAAGCTTCTGAATTACCCAATGTTGATTGTTCAAACTATGCAGACTATTAAAGTACTGGTAAATCCATTGCAGATTAAACATATTTTTTTGGTTCTTAATGGAATAATGAAAAGCATTCAGAAGCACATAGAGTTATAAGTTTTCCTGAGATTTCAGAGCATGATTCACATTCTACCATTTCAGTTGGAACTTTCTTACAAACTAGACAAACAAGTTTATTTTATAATTTGGCAGGAGGATTACATTTTCTTGGAACATGGAAATTAATCTTAGGTAATAATTCCATATCTTGAGGATTGAAACTTCCCATAATATCTGTCACAATTCCAATGGTTGAATATCTTGGTTATGCAGTTTGTAGATTATGATGTGTTTCTGAAACATTTGGAATATTCTTCATTTTTGTTCTTAATAATTATTTAGCTAAAGTAAGTCGAAATTCTAAGAAGTTGATTTGAGAATTTACTTTTTAAATACTTTTAAAAGCAATGAAACTGTTCCAAATGACAATTTCTTACATCTCAGTATAGATGGCTCCATTAACAGTTGCAGAAGAGAATAAACATTTATAAGCATCTGATAAAGCTGGATATTATTCTACTAATTTAATATATTCTTAATAGATGACAACTGCATAACTCTTTTTATCTTGACTAGTATTTCTATGGAATCCATCAGCAGTTGAAGCAAATACTTTAAAATCTGCTTGATTTGGAGTTAATAATTTAAGTAGCATTACATGATTATTTGTAACAAGTCCATCTTTGAAATCAATATTCTGTGTTTAAGTTGTTGATGCCAAAATACCACATGAATATATAGCAAAGAATTCTACTAATATTTAAACTTATTCTAATGTTAGTAATTCTTATTGAAAATATAATTTATGATTCTTATGTTTATATGGATCCAACATATTAAATATTGTATTACTGATATTTTCTCTAAAACAAAATCGAATAGCTATTATATATTGTGTTTGTACATCCATAAGTAATATACATTCTATAGATCTCCCTTATAAATCTTATGCTTCAAATAAATTGTTTTTAATAACTGCCAAACATTATCCTGCATCATGAGATATCCTAAATTTCTTATTCAATTTCTTTGTTAAATAACTATAAACTTCACCTTCCACTTTAAATTTCTTCTCAACATCTTCTTATTTTAAATTATGATATTTTGCTTAAATCATTACTTCATCTCTTAAATTTGTATTTTATTCCAAAAATTTAAATCTACCTACTTTAATTAATTCTCCAATCTTATTACGAAAAGGTAATTTATCATTAAAGTAATCTTCTGGATCAGGCATTCTATTATAACCCATTAAAATCTTTACTCCAAAATACTCATATATCTAATCCAATTTAAATAGTCTTTTTTTAACATCTTTCTCATGTTACTCAGAAAAGTGATCTTTCATTTAATCATTAATCATTTTTAAGATACTCTACACTATTTATCTATGAAACAAAGAATAATAAATATCTTTTGCATCATTTGTTACTTATGATTTCCAAAAATTATAAGCATTTCTTTCTCCTTAAAATGGTAACTACTTTGTTGTTGTACTTGAAGCATTTATAGATTACCACTTACTTTTTGAATAAAAATCTGGATTTTCTGCTAGTTTCTTACTAACTTACAATCTCAATTACTCTGATCTTATAGATTATCCAGGTGCATGTTCATGTTTCAATGGTTCTTATTTATCTAATTTAATTGGTGCAGCTGGTAACTAAACTTCACAATCAATAATATTCTGATTTATTTGATTTACTTGATTTATTTGATTCTTTTAATTATTTACTTCCACTACTGCTTCTTATTCTTATTCTTCATTATTATTATTATTATTATTAATTGATTCTTAATGATTCTAATCTACAATGATCTCTTTATCATTTTCTTATTCAATATCCATTTATTTTAATTATCATTCATTATTATTTTCAATCTATTTTAAGGATATTATTTTCCAGGAATTTTTATTAATTATTGTATACAAAATTTTGTTCATTTTTGTTTGCTTCAACTATTCTCAATTTAAGACCTCAATAGTAAAATATCCAATTATTAACATAAGAACTTAACTAATTTAAGAATTATTTAACATTCTAAATATAAAAGCTATATGGCATAGATTGATAAAAACAATCAAATAATTGATTTATCAGAAAATGATTAAATATATTAGTCTACTTTAACAGTAAATTTTTAGTAAATAATTTCAATTATAGATGTTTAATATCATTTAAGTTGAATCATATTTTAATTACGATAAGATAAAATTTCTAATTAATAATAACGTGAATTATATTATAAAAATAATTTGCTACTCTACAAACATTTTCTCTTAACTTAGTTTTTATTCTGTATAATTGAAATATCTTCCAATTGTGGTAAAACTAACTAATTTGATAATTAATATATTTCTCAATTTAAAACTAATATAAATAACATTATATAAATTATATTTAGCTAGCAATAAAATAAAATAATAATTTATAAATTAAATTGTATATAAATTTACAACTCATTTTTCTTTATGAGTTCACAATTTTCATACTGATTCTTCAATTTTCGTAAAAAAAGAGTTAAGTTCTACTTCACGAATTTAAAATATTTTATGGACTCCTTTACCATATTTTTTATCATTTTAAAATTCTCCTTTATAATATAATATTTTGTTATCAACTTTGACTATTTCCCAACCCCAAATTAACTTTCCATATTTAAATATTCCAAATTACAAAGTATTTTCATTTATCCTCCTAAACCCTTATCCATGAGGTTTCCCATTTACTAAAAATCCTGTATAGTTTTTTATAATTTAAATATCATCAAATTATTTTAAATATTCAAAATACAATGAATCTACCTTCATAATAACACTATATTTTTATTCGAATAGGGATGATATTTCCTTACATAATTCAGATGATAACATTCCTTATTGCAAATTTACTATTGTGTATTTTTATTTTAATTTAAATTTAAGTTATGGATAAATCTGATTGATTCCTCTAATAAATTAATTAATCTCTTTTTATTCAACATTGCTTTTTATTCTATCATCCAAACACTTAAACAATGCCTTTAAATAATTATTTTTTTGTTTTGTAGATATGGAATTATATTCATCAAAGTCTAATAAATATTCAGGTTGCTTTTTATTAATGAAATCATCTACCTTTCTTCTAGTTTTTAAAGATAAATTAAATGAAAATTATTCAACACCTTATTATTAGTCTTTTTATTACTTTTTTTTCTTATAAATAATTTCATCCTTATTTGAACATTTTTCTAAATAGTAAATTGAAACTAACTCTTAATCTTTTCTATTAATTTTAACAGAAAGTTAGGCTTCTAATTTAAGTTCTTTTTATCTTAATTTAATTAAATTGTTTATTTTTATAGATGAAAAGTGTTGCTATTATTAATAATTTTTATTTTTTTTTTATTATTCATATGTAATTTAAAACTGTTTCCTCCATTAAATCATAGTTAATTCTTTAAGATTATAATAGTAAATAATATTCTCTTCCGGTGGTTCCATTTCATAATTATAATAATATTAGAGAGCTAACAATCTATTCTCTACTAGAAATATATGATGTTCAAATTTCTCAATTCTTAGGTTAATACTTCTTAATAAATTATTAATTCTATCGGTTTATCTCTATTATTCTTCAAGCCTTTTATATTCATCTTCAAATTTCCTCATCTAATTCCTAAGCTCATCTAGATAGGATTGAACCTCTGTAAAATCAAGTTGAAGTATAACATTAAAATCCAATATTAACTAAGATTTTGCATCCTAATCCTATACTTATAAGTAATTTGCTAATTTTGGATGTATCTTGTTTTGTAATGAAAGGAGAAATTTATCCATCATTTAAGTAGCCTCATAAGTTGCAACTATTTTTTTCCTTTCTTCATTTCTAGGGCCTAGCTATATTGTGATCTCTGGAATAATGGGAGATTACTCAAGGGCTTTAATTTATCCAGTCAATACCAAAGATCTATTTATATTAACAGAAGATTATTTAATTTATTGTTTAGGATAAAACAAATTCTCCAATCCTTAACCTAATTAGCTGTCTATTTGGGTAATTTCTTTAATTTTATCATTCAATTTTTAAGCATTCAAAGCATAGAATGATCTAATATTTTAAGTATCAATTTTTTAGGGAAAAAAAATTTGAATTATTATTATTCCTATAGCCCAAGCATCTAAATTAAAGGAATTTTAAGTAACATTAAGTACGTTTTCAATTTATTGAAGTTTTTGTATCTCTTCTTTAACTTCATTGATTGCTTCTTATCTTATATCATAATCTTAATTATTTTAAATTATATCTAATATTATTTTAGGGTTATAAAAATAATATTCTAACTGCCATTTCTATTCTTACTTTAAATTAAATTATTAAAAATAATTCTAATTAAATGTTCTATTACTTCCAAAATCAGAAATGAGAATCTCTCCATCAAAATAGAACACATTATTTGGTTTAATATTTTGATGCCAAATTTAATTTGTTAATAATTCTTAATATATTTTTAATAGCTATAAACTCAATTCTATTTTCCTACCTATTAGATCATCATTATTATGTAAGTACTAAGTATAGTCCAATAGTGGAATACAATACTCATCAGTAGAATATGCAATTATAATAATGTTTTAATTGTTTCTTTTGAATATAGTAAAATTATTAATAGTCATAATATGATTAGAATTTTAAAGTCTTATTTAGATATCAATTTCTTTTCTAATTTCTTCCAAAAAATAATCTTTTTATTTTCCTTGTATAATTCTTTTCTTAATATAAGTACCTTCTTTGCTTTTGTATAATGATGTGAAAGGGTATTTTATTTCGTTAGTAAAAGGCTAATATTTCTGATTGAATTCCTCTTCGGTCAATTCTAACCTTATTCGATTCTAATTACTCATATAATAAATTTTAAATTATATTCTACAAGATAAAAATTCAGATTATGATTCTAATTTTGAATATTAAGATTACCAAGATCATTATATTAGTGATAGTTATAGAATTAATTGATGAACCAAGATCATTACTATTGATAATAATAATAAATATACATATAATTATACAAGTAAAAACTAATCACGAAAAGTAGGTTGTAAAATATGATATATAATCTAAGTGGTGTCTAGATTATTATTACAATTTTATTGATAATCATAAAACAAAGCCTAAGAAATGCATAGTTTAGAAAATGCCTTGTGAATTGCTTAAAGCAACAAGAATAGTTAAATGAATCAAATTTTTTGGGTAAATGATTTGGTTATTAGATTATAGAGGTTGATAATTTGAGTAATTAAATGTAAATTATACAACCTACATATAGAAATTGATAGAGAATAATCTCATCATTATTATTTTTTACTTTTAGATATACCATAATTTCTTTCTAAGTAATCTATAGTGGGAGTGGTAAGAAGAGCTTGACAAAAGTAAGCTATAATTCTAGCTTACCATCCTGCATATAAACCTGCAAGACCATAATTTTGATAGACAATCTTAAAAGACTAATACAAAGAGATTTTTCTATAATTTTGGTTTTCTTCCATTTAAACTAGGGTTTTGATTGTATCAAATGGATGCACTGATTTAAATCATTTAATTATACCTGCTAAAATGTTCAGAATACTACTCAATGTTGATGCAATCAATGAATTAACTATTGAGAGAGGTTATCCAGGATCTGTTTTTAATGCATAACGAACTTTATGATCCCAATACAAATAGTTTGTCCATGAAACAACTTATCTTGTTGTTTAAATTCTAAATCCTACATAAATCGATTGCAATGTAATATATTTTAAATAACCAAATCCTGTCGCCATCGAGGTCATCTTCAATGTTTTTAGTCTCTCAAATGGTGTAATTATACAACTTTCAAATAATCCAATAGACACTCCTGTAATTATTTTGTTTAATGATTAATTGTGAATGTGATCATTCAACATAGAAGGAATGAAAATAATCATAGGCCATCTATAATATTGTTTCACCATATTTCTCAAAAAGCATGGATAAAAGCCATCATATAAACCTATTAATCCTCTTGCTCCTTTGATATCTAAATAACTCTAAAGTCTCAATCTATTATTATACTTAAATATATGTTATTCCTTATTTGGATTGTTTATATGTCTTTATTCTGTCCAACACATGTTCTAAAGGCATTGTTAATGCAACTCTTAATGCTCCTATGACTTATGTTTCAATTAAGGCTTTAATGTAATCTCCCATTAATGAAAAAAGGTTAATTCTTTAAAAAATAATTTAACTATGAATCAGATTAATTTAGCTTTTATATGAAACTAAAGTGATTGCAAAAAAAGTGAGACTTTCTGAAGCCATTAATAATAAATACTCAAAAATAACACTATTGTTAAACTACACTCATATAATTATTTAATAAATTATAAATTTGTTCCTACTACTCATTCATATTTAAATTGTATTTGCTCTTTAACACTAATTGAAAATGTTTTTAAAAAATGTAAAATAAATTAATAATAGATTCTAATAAACAATTATAATAATATTTAGATTGTTTTAATCAAGATAATTGTATCATAAAAGATTGTGAAGCATAATTATTTGTATAAGCTACAATATTTTTTATTGGATTGTTAGTAATAAATTTCATAATATTCCTTTGTTTATAAGAGCGAACTTCTAATCATAGAGTTAATCATTCAACTATTATATCATGGATATCCAAGTATATCTTACTTGAAGATCCAAAATTTCTACATGAGGATCTTCCTTACTATGTTAAAAGATTTTATCATAATACTCCTTATACTCCATGGCATTTACTTCTACATACTTAACTTGATCAATACTATATCAATTATATAGTCTATTGGAAAATATACAAAATTGTAAGATGTATCATTATTATTCTTAAAGATTTGGTACTTTCCCTTTAAAGGACTATCAAAAGAAAAAATCTAAGTAAATATTAATTTTTATATTAAAGAATAATAAAGTCTGAAAATATCCTTTAGTTCAGAATATATTTTAGGATATATTGATGTTATAAATTATAATATTAACATATTTGATTGGAATAAATCAACTCAATTTTCAATCTCTTTAGTTTTGTAATGTGATGGAGATTTCTTATTTCCGAAAACTGGATTTTTAATAAACTTTGAAAGAACTTCATTATATTGTGAATTACAAATCAGAATACCAGATAAAAGTATCTGTTAATTTAAATAATATCATTTTAATGTAAAGGGATATTAGAATAATTAAATTGTAATTAATACAATTAATGATATAAATAAATAATTAACAAAATACTTAAAAGTTAGATAGGAGAATAGAAGATAATAATTCATAATAAATTAATAAGTGTATAATGAAATTCAATTACAATTTATTGTTATATATAATCAAGCAATAATTTGATAATGTTATTCTAATTTTTTTGGATATAAAATAATGTGAATCATTTGAATAAACAACAATGTAATAAATTTAGTATAATATATTATGGGTTTGAATTAAAAGAGTCATTTACTATAATATTGCTTACTTTCTATGTTATACGTTATAGTGATTTAAAAAATGAGAGAACGATGACTTCAATTTTGGTTATCTTATGTAGAATTGAAATTGCACTTTATGTGATTTATTTATTAGAATTAATAGTAGATGTTTTAGATAAAACTATAATTGAATAACAATATTTTTATTAATTTTATATTGTTGAAGAATTAGTATAAATAATTGTATTTCCTTCTTTGCATCAATAATATTAATTCTATTTTTAATCTAAATTGTATAAGGGTATTTAGGGACTAAACATTTAACACTTTGAAATATTACTTAATGTAATGAATAATAATTTAAAATTATAGAAATTATATTATTATAATTTTAGATAATCTTAAAAAGACTATAATATTTTTATTAATTTAAATTAAATAATCATGCAAGTAGAACCTTATATAAATTCTGTTTTGAAAATACAAGATAACAGCACTCTAACAAATGCAAAACTTAATAGAAGAAAGCAATAGAATATCGTATATGAAAATGATGGACTCACAGTGAAGTATTCCCAAAACTAAGAAACACATGAACTTGCCTGCTTATAAACAGAGTAAGCTATCAATTCCTCATTCTATTATTTTGAAGTTAAAATCTTGAAATAAGAAAACCCTAAGAAGTAATTATGATTAATCAATTTAGTGTGATATCTATTGGTTTGGCATTTGATAATTATCAAACCAATAAACTTTTGGGTGTATTTGGTGGAAGTATAGGATACTACTCAGATGGAAAAGTAGTAATCAAAAAATAAGAGATTGATTTAAAAATGAATCCATTTAAATAAGATGATGTTGTAGGATGTGGAATTCATAAATCTGAAGTCTTCTTTACACATAATGGAATTCGAAGTTTACAAACAATTAAAATTGATATTAAAGAACCATTCTATCCAACAGTTGTCTGCGGAGATATTGTGACATTGAGATTTAATTTAGGAGCAAGTCCAATGATTTATGACTATTAGAAAATGTTATAAAAGGAGAAACATGAAATAATTTAAGAAATTGATAAACAAGATGTTTCACCTTACAGTCTTCATCTAATCATTTAAGAATATTTATGGAGCTAAGGATATATGAATTCTTTGAAGCAATTTGAAAGAGAAAGTTCACTTTAGGAAAATGAGAATATGAGAATTGAAAAAAAACAGGATGAAATGATATATGAAGAAGAATAGTAATTTGAAGGGGATTTAAAAAGAAAATAGAGTTTACAAATGACACCAATGTCTGCTTTACAAAGAAAATTAAGTGGATTATAAAGTCCTAATTTTTAATAAATTTCATCAATTGAGAGAAAGGTCAGTGGATTTTATTTAGATGAATAAGAAAATAATAATGAACTTAATTAAATAGCAGAATAAGCATTTTTGAAAGATTAGTTAGTCAATCAAGAAAGAATAAGTATATTATTTATTTTAAATTAAAGAAATTCAAAAACTTATAAGAGAAGGAAAGATAAATGATGTGTTTGATATTTTACATGAAATGATGCCTGGATTTATAAAAAAAGAAGGAATCCAACAAACTCTATATGCCTAATAGTTTATTGAATTAAGTATACTCATCTATATTATGGATAGTGAAGAAGGACAAAATCTAAGAAGCTATAGAGTTAGGATAAATGCATTTAAGTCAGCATTTATATTACCAAGTAGAATGTGTTGATGAGAAATTGAATCCTATCAAAATGAAAATTGAAAATATACTAGGATTAATATGTTATGATGATATTGGGACAAGTGTTTTGAGAGGACTTGTCAGTTAATAATAAAGAGAAAGGGTTTGTGATTATATCAACAGAAGTTTGTTAAGTAATTATAAAAAATCTAATTATTTTTAGTTGAATTAGGATATGAGGATGAATCAGCTTTAGAAATATGTCTTAAATAATTAACTTAAGTTTGTGATTAAATTTAATAAAAAGGATTACTTGGTGGGCATTGTGTCTAGTTTTTATGATTAAAATAATTAATTTGTTTTGAATATTCAATACTAATTATTTTATTTTTTTAAGTCATATAACTTAAATCTAATAAAACTAAATTGAGTTCAGTCTCTATTTTAGTGATATGCTAATAAATACTTGTTAAATATAAATATTATTATTTAATATAATTAATATACATAATGGGGGCTAATTGTTAATCTTGCTGTGCAAATAAGGAGAATGATAATACAGAAATTAAATTGTTGTAGGATAAAACAAAGCCCAAATCTAATAATTAAGAAAATGATCAAAAAAAAGAGGAATAAAAAGTTTAAGTAAAAGAACATGAAAGATTTAATATTGATTAAGAATAATAAAAATAAAAGAAAGATTTGAAAAAAGAACAAAAAAAAGAATCTGCAAAAGAGGCACCTCCTAAGAATGCTGATGAAAATTCAAAAAAATCATAAGAATAAGATAAATAATTAAATATATCTGCAAATCATTCAGTTAGTATGAATGTAGCAAGCAATCAAGAAGGAAATGATCTAATTAAAAGTACTATGAATAGTACTGAAAGAAAGAAGTTACCTCCAATATAATTAGAGTCTGGTGCTGTCTATGAAGGAGAGTGGAAAAATGGAATGAGAGATGGATTTGGAAAATAAAAATGGCCAGATGGTTCAATATATGAAGGAGAATGGGTTGAAGATAAGTCTTCAGGAAGAGTAAAAAAATAAACTATTATATTTAGGGTAAATTGACTCATGCAGATGGAGATATTTATGATGGAGAATGGAAAAATGATAAAGCAAATGGAAAAGGTACTTACGTTCATGTTAATGGAGCTAAATATGAAGGAGAGGTAAAATTATATTCTATCTTTAGTGGGAAAATGACAAATAGCACGGTAAAGGTGTAGAAAATTGGCCAGATGGAGCTAAATATGAAGGTCAATATTTTGAAGGTAAGAAACATGGAAAGGGTATTTTGAATTTTGCTGATGGTTCACGATATGATGGTAAAAGATTAGTATATTTTTAAGGTGAGTTCCTCCAAAATGACATACATGGAGAAGGAACTTATATTTGGCCAGATAAAAGAGTATATAAAGGATAATGGAAAAAGAATAAAATGCATGGAAAAGGATAGATTATATGGCAGGATGGTCGTAAATATACTGGTGTAATGATATTTCATCTATTATAGGAATATGAAGAAGATAAAAAACATGGTAAAGGTGTCTTTGAATGGGCTGATGGTAGGAAATATATAGGAACTTGGATTTAAGGTAAGATTATTATTAAATTGTATTAGGAAGATAACATGGAATAGGAATCTATTATTTATAAAATAAAGAAGTCAAGGTTGGAGAATGGAATGAAGGAAAAAGAATTAAATGGTTTGAGAAAAATGAAATTGATTAGTTAATTCAAGAATAAAAAATTAAAAGAGAGGATTTACAATAATAGGATTGATATATATCACTCAATTTTTATCTTAATCTTTTAATTTTTATCAATTAAATTTGCTAGATTTACCTATAATATTGTTGATTTTCATATATATATAT
>JPFL01000005.1:380187-476650 GCA_000733385.1 Paramecium biaurelia
TATTTCTATATATATATATATATATATATATATATAAATTTTTATTTATCTCTATTTTTGTAATTCAAATAGTAATTTATTAAAATTTAAATCCAAAAATATTCTGATATATTATTATATTAAAAAATAAGTTTAAAATGGCTAACAGAGAATATGATTATTTGTTTAAATTAGTTATAATAGGAAATAGTGGTGTTGGAAAGTCTGCTCTTTTATTAAGATTTGCTGATGATACTTTTAGTGAAAACTATATTACAACCATAGGAGTAGATTTTAGATTCAAAACAATAAAAGTAGATAATAAAGTTTTAAAATTACAAATAAGGGATACAGCTGGATCAGAGAGATTTAGAACAATTACTAATGCATATTATAAAGGAGTTGATGCGTAATTAGTTTATAAATAAAATCTTAGAATTGTTATTGTTTATGACACAACATGTTAGTAATCCTTTGATGATATTGAAAAATTTTGGTTGAATGAAATTGAGAGTTATGCTGAAAAAAATGCAGAGCTCTTATTATTGGGAAATAAATCAGATCTAAGTACAAAATAAGTTTAAAGTGAAAAAGTACAAGAATATGCTAAAAAAAGAAATATGATGTTCTTTGCAACAAGCGCTAAGACTGCTGATGGTATTGAAGAAGCATTCAAAAAAATTGGTATTAGATTAATGGCTAAAAGAGATTAATAAATGTAAGATATAAAAAATAAAAGTAAATAATAGAAAGTATTTTATTTTGAATTATATTGTAATCATCATCATAAAGAACAGATGAACTTTCAACTTCTATCGAAAGAAAACAAGAAGATGAAACAAAAAATGTTAATTTATGGTCAAGTAAAGGTACAAAAAATGCTAAAGAAAATTAATAATGCTGATGTTGAATATATATAAATTAATCTGTTTAATTAAAAAATACATTTATATATATATTACTACAAAATAATCATAATTAGTGTATTTATTTATATAAGTTTATAATTTCTAGATTTAGATTATCATTTTAATCAATATTGTTTAAATCTTATAAAGTGTTTACCTTTGATAACAAGATTTTTTAAATTAAATTAATTTCATTCAGAAGTTGTATCATTAAATTGATTTAATTAATGCTTAAATTCTAATTTGAATAATCTCAATCAGGTAAGATTCTTAAAAAATATTATGTCTTAAAAAATGAATTTGGCAATCTAATTTAATCTTTTTTTGTGAAAGGTTATTAAAAACGGCATAAATAATTTGGAAAGTTATCAAAAATTTCTTATATGTTTCAATGACATTATTCTATATTGAATTAGAAACGTAAAGAAAAGTATAAATATGAAATTTAGAATCATTGTATTTTTGAGATTTATGGATTTACCCATTCCAAATGATGTTTCTAATTTACTAACTTTTAAACTAGTTTTCCAATAGCAATTGCAGGTTCTTTCTGATTAAATTAACAATATACGATATTTAGATTAAATTTAACCTTTTTCTTAGCTTCTTTTCTTTAATTACTGTTCTCATTCTTATTTTATGGAGTTTCTTATATAGAGTTATTGGTTTATGATAAAAATTTATTATTAAAGTCATCAGTGCATTAAGTGTCATCAATATCATGATTTTTATAAGATTCTAGAGGTTACATAAAGATTGGTTTAGGTCCAATGAGAGGACTTGAATTAAATTAGATCATATTATTATTTTTTCTTATAAAAAGAACTAAATATATATTCAAATCAGCACTAAATAATAGATGGGTTAACCCATTTCATAGAAGACTAATTTTTGAGTGATTTTAAAGACTTTGAGATTGATTTTACCGGATCTGATTAAGAAAAATATAACACAGCTATATCTTCATTAAATCTAATAGTTTTTTTTATGTGATTGATAATTTATTATGATTATTATTGAGTAGTATAATTTTAAGATTATTCCATTTCTTCTTCAACCAAAGTTCTGTTCAATAGCGATAGAGGTACCAAATTAGTTAAATGTGGCCCTATCACATCACTCATATTTTTTTAATAATTTTTTATTTTAACTAATAAAAAGGGAATGTGAAAAAATCAAAAATTTAACAATTAAATAAGTTTGTTTAAAGTTTCCTGATATGTATTCCAATCTCCAGTTAAATGATGACCTTTCAATAAGTATAAGTTATCACAATTTTATATCTATCTAATAGAAATTTCAAATTTAATATTGAGATTAAATTAGCATAATATATCATAAGGATCATTTTACTATAGGATATTAAAGAATAAACTACTTATAAGATCTTGATCTACATTTATTACATGGATTCCTTCAGATCTTCAACCAATTTAAATGGATCTCTATTAGTAGTACATTTTAAATTGAATGCACCTTTATGTATTTTTAATACAGGATATTTAGGTTTAGATGTAATAGTATAATCAGAAATAGCACTGATAGCACGATCTCTTCCTGTAAACTATTATATTAATTTCAGAAGTATTACTTTTATTTTATTTTTATCCAAAGAGAAAGAGTCTTCAGTTTATTTTCTATTAGTGGAAATGGGAGTATTTCCATTGGTTCCAACACTAGATATTGAATTATTAACAACTTAAGTAATGACTTTCATTTATGGTGGAATTAATGGTTTTGTTTATGGTCTTTTTTTTACAATCTCTCGTTTTAATAATATCATATTTTATTTAGGTGAATCAAGTTTAGTATTTTATTTTAATGGTTATGGTGAAGGAGATCCTTATCTAGTATTATTAATTGATGTAATAATTCTATGTTAAGGTGATTATCCATTGCTTGTAGGTTACTTCTATTTTGATGTATTATTGATCTCAAGGATAGAAGTATTTAATCCTTAAGATAATGTAAGAGGATCATCTGATTCCTTTTTAAAATAATTAAATGTTCTATTTCTTTTATTTTTTTGAATCTATAAATAGTAAAGAGTTGTTATATTGTCATGTCTATTCTTTTTAACTTTTGTTCTACATTCAACAGGATCCACTCCATATAATGCTTTTAATTACTCGATTATAATTTCATCAACTTAAATATTATCATGTCCTATCATATTGTATTGTTCATCTATTCTTACTTATTTTGTCCAATTATGACCTTTAATTTAAGGAATTGTAAACCTTTTCTTTGTATCAGTATTTAAAATACTTTTGAGTAAATCTTTAGCATCATTTGATAACCATTTAGGGAATGTTAATTCTCCAGCAATGATCTTTTTATATAATTAATTAGTGTTCTAATCTTCAAATGGTAAGAAACCACAAAGCATTGCATATAAAACTATACCACAACTCCAAATATCTATCAAGTAACCTGAATATTTTAAGCCTTGTATCATTTCAGGAGCAGCATAACAAGGACTTCCACATGCTGTCTTTAATAATTCATTAGGTTTATAAGTATTAGATAATCCAAAATCTACTATTTTAATATTTTAATTTTAGTCAAATAAGAGATTTTCAGGTTTTAAATCTCGATGAACAATACCAATTCTATGTATATATTCAACTCCTGATAATATTTATAATAAATATTTGCATGTTTATTTCTCTGAAATTCTTCTATTCTTAACAATATATTCAAATAATTCTCCACCACTTGCATATTCCATTATTAAATAGAGTTCTTTATTAGTATCTATAATTTCATAAATTTATATTATATGTGGATGTCTTAATTTTTTAAGTATTTCAATCTCCTTAGCTATACGATACACATCACTATCATCTTAAAATTTTTCTTTTTCTAAAATTTTCACAGCAACCTAATTGTATAAAATATGAAAAAAACTTTTTCACCAGTTTTTAAATGAGTACCAAGCTTCACTTTTCCAAATGTACCTTCACCTAATGTAACTCCTAAAGTATAATTACCAAGAGTGGATTCTTACATATTTATATACTGTTATTATTAATATAATAAATTAATATGGGTAATATAGAAAGTGAAGAAGAAGAAACTCTCCCAGAATTAAAAAAAATGAAATTGATTGATGATAAAAGACTTTACAAAGTTTATGAAAGTAATGATAATAATAAATATGATTTCTGGTTTCTAAAATCAAGTGACAATACTTTTACAGAGGAAATTAAAATAGCATAAGAGATTCAAAAAGGAAATCTATCTGGAATTGCTAAAATTTTAAATATTAAATTAAATCAACGCGAAAAATTATTTACAAAGTATTATTGTTTGAACATTTTAACAGAGCATCCATTATATACACTTAAAGAATATTTATAAATCAAAACAAAAAATTAAGGTTTGACACCAAAACAAATCACTGATCTTTTTGTATCTATCACAAATGCATAATATATGTTGGGATCAAAGAAATAATATCTTGGATTTGATAATATTTATACAAGTGATGGAACAATTTGGAAAATCAAACCTTTTATTTAATCTATTTCATTCTATTAAGAACTTTTACAATATAAATCTAAAAACTTAATGAATTTTGAAATGTCTGGTTTTCCTTCGCCTGAAGAATTTCATTAAAGCAAGTGTGATACAGATAGAGTTTAAATTTTTGGTTTAGGAATGCTCCTATTAGAATTAATTACAAGTATTATTCATATCTAATATATAGAATTAAAAAGCAAAGACATTTATTAGAAATTTTAAATCAATGAATCTACCTTGTAGTAAAGAATAACCTTTTTACAAGCTTAAAAATAAAATTATAGAGGAAAAATGATTGAATTAGTTATTGATACTTTAGATTTAGATTTGGTTCGAAGACCTAATTATAATTAATTATAGAGATATTTGAACTCGCCAGAATCTAATATTGATTCTAATTTGATAGATTGTAATGTTCAAACTTTAGATTAAAGAAAATCTATTAATTTAAATTCACTTTATCCTCCAGATAGTTAATATATAGATTAAAATATTGTTCAATAATTTTCCAAGATTGAATAGTTATTAAATAGTAAAATCAATGATCATAGAATAAAAAATAGTACATAATCAAAATAGCCTAAATTAAATTTAGTCACAGATGATTTCAATTATTATTGTGATTAAATTAATGGTAAATATCATGGATAAGGTATTAATAATTCTTCATAATAATATAGGTAAACAATATACTAAAACAAATATTTTAGTATATGATGGAGATTTCTTTGAAGGAAAATATCATAATTTTGGTACATTAAAATATTTAAATACTGTAAATTTGAAAGAAAATTTCAATTATTAGGATTGCACAAATATAGATAAATATGCTATATGCTATGAAGGTTCATTTTAACATGGAATGTATTTATTTTATAAATAACTATAGAAAACATGGAGAAGGTAGATTAACCTTATCAAATGGAGAAGTTTTTGCTGGTTCATTTGTAAATAATGTTGTTGATGGATATGGAGCATTTTAACCAAAAAATCGATAAAAGATTATAGGAATCTGGAGGAATGGTATATTTTAATCTAATAATTCAAATATTCAATCATTTTAGAGTTAAAATTATTAAAATGATAGAGTCTATGAAGATTTAAACTAATCAGAAAGTAAGAGATATTAATAATTAGAATCATAAGGATTATACAATTCTTAAAATTAAATAAATCTCTCAGAAATCAATGATATTAATTTACAGAAATTATATTATGATGATTAAAAGACTTTGATTAAATATGTAGGTGAAATGAATCAAGGTAAGAAGAATGGTTAAGGCAAATAATATTTTATGGATGGAAAACTTTAATATGTAGGTGACTTTTAAAATGACCTGTATAGTGGTTATGGGACTTTATATAATGAAAATCCTGTTTTTGATTATTAAATTAATTATTTATTATTAGGAGATGTTTAAACTAAAGGTCTCTGGGACCATTATGAGGGTACTTTTTAGAATGGACTGTATTTTATCTAATTTTATTCTAAGAAAAAATGGTTTAGGAACTTGGTATTTAACTAACAACTGCGAATTTTAGGGTTTTTTCGATAATGATCTTCCTCATGGAGAAGGAGTTTTAAGAAGTGCTAATCATTAGGATATTAGAGCAGAATGGAAGTATGGATAGCTATAAGGAAAATTATGAGTATATGTAGTTCATTAATAATTATGGATTCTTTATCAATACAAATTTTGTCAGATCCAAGATTAATTAATATTAAGGTTTTTTGTTTTGTCTAAAATTTATAAATCTATTATGTTAAATAATGATTTATTTTCAATAATGATCTAAATTTATATCTCTAATCGATTATCATTATCATTATATTCAATAATTAATTAAGTTTTTATGTAAATAATTATATTCAATCAAATTTTATGTTCAATTTCACTATTCTATTTTATGTATTTATTGTTTATTTTCTTTTCATATTTATAATTTTTTTATTAATTAATTAATAAATATAAAATGTCATTAATAAATTATATTGAAGATGATTAGACCTACTAATTTACTAAATATATGAAACTTATTAAGGTATTATTTATTACTCATTCTATTAGACTGAAGAAGATAAAATACTTTTTGAAAGATTTGCTTATGGAGTTTGTGATCCATAAATTAAGTATCAAAATGAGAAATAGAAAAAGAAAATGATTATCCTTACCATTCTATAATTGTGTTAAAGGTTATTTATAATAATAATATAGAAATAAATGTGTGACATTTGATACAATATAGAAAACATGTTATTTAAGTACTAAAGCTGAGATTGAATAATTATTGATTGATCTTTTTCAAAAAGAATTGATTATTGGGTCCATTGATGATCAAAAAGGATGTTTAAATATTTAAAGATGCATCAGCAGAGATGTTAGAAAATCTGATATTCCAGCTATGAAGAATTAGATTGAATCCATGTATGAGAGAGTAAAACATTTGAAGGAATAGTTAAAAAAATAATGAACGGAATTTATTTTAATAATTAAAGAATTTGTGAATGTGCCAGATTACTTTCGATTTATTATTAAATGTACGGTATTATAATCGTAAACAAATCAATTGATGTTAAGCTTAGTTCTTCTCCAATGTCTACGCTTTGAATTATATCTAGAATGAGACTAAGATTCATTCATTACCTGATTGTATTATCTGTTCTATATCTAAACCAATTTGGAAGAGGTCTATTTTGCTTATTTGCTTTGATCAATCTCTTTTTCATTCTCAATGATTTGTGTGCACCCTAAATTAAACATAAGTGAAACTCATTACCATTTTAAATCTTTTTTTTTAATTTATTTAATAATTTTTCTTTTTTATACAATATTCAATTATTATAACAAATGAGATTTCATGTTTTACTTTAACACAAGTGATAAAGTATTTTCTTTAATTCTGTATTAGTTTTATATAATGAATAATTTATTAAAAATCCAAAGAGAAATTGATTGACTTAGTTTTTTTCAAAAAGTTAATAATTATTTATCCAAAGATTTGTTTATAAATATTGATTATTTACTTTATATACAAATAATCAAATTTAAAAAATGGTTTTATTAAAGTTGTATAATCATTTTATTTAATCAAAATAATCCTCTGATCAACTGAATATTCTTGTTCTTTAGAATAGTTATTTTTAGCAGCAATTTATATTAATCTTAACAGATTTTTCATTTAATATCTTCCTTATTAATTTTTAGGGTTGGCCAATTAAATTCTCATTAGTTCTTTGTACTTTATGATTAGACTTAATAAATGAAATAAGAAATTAATTATTTATATTATACATATTCTTTTATATCTAAGGTCAATATATGATTATAATTTATTATTATCATTTATAAACCTCATTTTTCTGGATGATTAGAATATTATTTTTCATTTTAAAAATTAAAACCCGTTTCATAAGAATTCATTATGTAAATCTTAGAAAATTCAGATTCAATAGTGAGTGATGATTAATCCTTGGAATTAGATTGCAGAATTATAGTTCCAAAGTTTAAGAAAGAGGAATATGATACTTTTTAAACTGAAACCTATTCTTCTGTCATGACAAGAGTGATGGAAATAAGATCAAATTCGCAAGAATTTAGATTTAAGTAGGCCAATTAAGGTAGTCCTAAAGGTTCTCTAAGTTCCATCTATAAACAAATTTAATGCACTTTACTCAACCAAGATGAATATTCCAATAAATTGTGTGTCAAGTTACACCTTTAATAAGAATAAGGGAAAAAAAATGCTCGTAAATTGAAATAGAAAGACAAAGCTCCTTAAAGTCCTGCAAGTTCAGTAGAAGGTATTAATAATTCATAGAAATCAAAAAAAGATGATTGGAATTCAAATAAAATGTCAACCCAATAAATTCAACCTAATTAGAAACCATCTTTAATTCGATAAAATAAAAGATAGTTAAGTTAAACTTATAAAAGTTAATCTGTTGAAGCATCACCCTTTAAAATATCAAGATTTTCATAAAGATAAATTTATGTAACATAATTAGTTAACACTTATTAAGAACCTTTATAAGAAAAATTAAGTCTTGTATAATTAGAAAATAATGATAAAATAAGTAAAATGACTTTAAGTCCATACACAAGGAAAACTAGGACAATTAAAAATACTGTTCAAAATACTTAATTAAAAGGAATACTTAAGAGTAAATCATGTAGTAGCGAAGGAGTGAAGAGAAGTAAAAATACTTCTTAAGAATCGCAAAATAAGAAATCAAAATTGTTTAAAAAGGTTACGTTTAATTCTGGCAAGTTATTAAAAAATGAATAACTTAAAAACAGGAAAGAAGTACCATTTTAACAATTAATAATAATTTAATGAAATTTGTAGTAATATATTTCTCTTTCATAAAATAATATATATTGTTTATATATTTTATTCGAATGTAATCGTTATTTTTAAATTATCAATTTGAGACTCAAACACTCTAGCTGTATGATTGTCAACAAAGATATCTCTAGATTTAGAAGAGCAAACTCATTTAATCAAATTAACATTAATCTAAGTCTTTAGCCACAGTTTAATAAATTTATCTCCAGAACTTAGTTAGTGCATCATGATGATTTATTTGTTATTTATAAACAGATAGATAATAATAAAAAATCATTAAATGTGGCTTTCTAGTATATTAGGACATTGCCAAAAGACAAGGTCTACTAATCTTTATATTTAGTGATTATTATAATTTTCCAATAATTCTTTCTAGTTGATTTTTTTCTATAAACAAGATTCAATCGAATCTATATTCTGCATTATTTCAATATATAATTGTTGAAATAATTATAAAATAGTTTATATCTTTGTCACATTAATTTGAATTTTTTATAAGTTGATTGGTGATATAATAGTAAGTGGCTAATTTGATTATTCGTCTTCAATGTTGTAAAAATTATTTTATCCTTTCTCATCTAAATATATAGCCCATTTATTTGGATCAAAATTGCATCCATATTTATGTAAGAAATTTATTAGTTTTTAACCAATATTATGATCTTATCCTATTGCAGCTAACATTATAGTTAAACAGAATGAACTAACACCACCAGTATATGAATCATTCAAATCTTTTATTTTCAGCAATTTCTTTAAAAATATTGCTACCTCTGAAAACCCTTGAATTTTATCACAAATATCAATCGTATATTAAGTTGATTAAAAACCAATATTGTATGCTTAAATATATGGATTATATATTGCATAAGGAGGAGTCAATTCAAAAGTAATATCAATAAAGATATGTTAACCTAAAGTCAAACTCAAAATTACTTGGATCTCCATATTTTAAATTGAGATCAAGATTTCTACACTGCATTAATATATATTTCGGTTCTCCTTTGAATGAAAGAAAGTCTATAGAAGGATCTACTAAAACTTTAATAAGTGGTACTGAAGCTTAAAATATATGTCTAAATTATAATAAATATTTTATACTTGCATTACACAGTCCATTTTAATTCAGTAAATATTTCTATCAATCTTCTCATAGGTTCAAATAATTATTATTTTGTATATACTTGTAAACCATAAACAACCATGTCAACATCACTATCTTTTAAGGCTAAACCTGTTGTAGAAGATCCAAAGATTTCAGTATCACAAGTCTTAAAGTATGATTTAATAACATGTTGGACTCTTTAAATAGAAATATCTCTAGCTACTTTGTACCTATTAAATTAATCAATTTCTTTTTGATATATTTATTTAACATCATTTGAAATCTTTTATTCCAATATTGTTTTATATATCTTTTACAATTAAGTTTGATCTAAATCATATGTATACAATTTTTATTCTTTTTGTTAAGCTTTTGATTTAACTAATCCTGATCTTTAAATTTTATTTATTCCATTATCCTTTTTTTATAAATTCATCCTATTTTGTTATTGAGATTACATCCGTTCTAATTTTAATTCATCATATTAATGATGATTATTCTTTTAAACTGATTGCGAAGTGGATTTTTTTAATGCTGGAATATACTGTTGTTCATCTGGCAATGATTAATTATCTTAAAACTCCTTATCTTTCTTATTAGTCTACTTCTTGTTTCTAGACGATTTTGACTTACTTTATTTTTTCTATGGCTTTTTATTCTATACTTCAATATAATCACTTTCATCATCAGGTAATGAATTAATTATTATTGGAGTTTCTTAAATTACTATCTCAATGATCTAATTCTATTACTATTATTCAACTATAGGTTCCTAATTATCAAATTCATTGTCTTCATTATAATCTTTGATAGAAGATTTCGATGATTTCTCTATTTAATCATCTTGTTATATACTATGCTATTAAGATTGATTCATTTATTTGAGTTTCTTTCTTTCTAAATTGCTAGAAATATCACATAATAAATTTATACTCTTTTTTTCTTTATTTTTCAAGTTGTTTTTTTCTTTATTTTTTAGACTTTAGTTTATCATTCCATTCATCATCCTTTATAATATCTTGAGATATTTATACTGTAGGTTCTGGTTAAACAATTTCAATTACTTATTATTTTTTAATATTTTTAACTTTCTTAAGTTTCTTTTTGTATTATTTGAAATACTCAAGCTCTGTTAGAACAGTTTCAATTAATTTTTTAATAAAACCAGTAGAATATTCATATATTTACTATTCTTTTTCTTCTAAATTAGTACTAAATAATCTTTATTCATTTTCAGGTAAAATTTTTGATTTTTCAGAATTAGGAAAATAAGAAATGACTTATTTCAATTAATCACCTTTACCTTAGAACATTTTCAAATCAGAAAGCTTTTATTTTGGTTTTTTTTTTTCTTTGAGATTCTCTTCAACTGGTTTTTTTAATGGATATGTATTCTTTAATTATTTACAAATTAAATATTTGCAAAAAAGTAAAGATTCAGTTACTATAAGATTGAATTGTCATATTTACTTGTGAATCTAAGAGGTGATTAAAAGATTAAATCTTTATCTTATATTAAATGTTAGATTTATTGTTAAACATTATTTATATTTAAATTTTCACATTTAATATGCTAAAACCAACTTTATAATAACACTTTCTCATCAATAAATTACATTTCAACTTTAGATTGTTCCATAACCTTCTAAAATTCTTGAGTTTCAATCTCATAATTAATATTATTGAAATTTAATTGAATTTAATGAAAGTTAAATAATTAATCCTATTTAGTATAATTGCATTTCTGTTCAAATTATTAGAATCTTAAGTTGTATTTACAAAATGTTACTTTATTAAGATAGCCTTTTCAATTTCATTTACAATATGTTCCGATAAGGTCCAGAATGTTTTTTGATTTTATTTAGAATCAAAATTAATTTCTGAGTATTCCTCATCCTCATTGGTTTCGATTCTCCAATTTTTTGTGAATATTGATTTTTTGGATAGAATTTCTAACGATTAAATAATTTCTTCAATATTGCCTTTAATTGTAATAGTATCAAATAGCCATTCATAATCTGAAATGTATGTATGATCAAGTATATACTATTGTTTAAGTGCAATTAATACTTATTAGGCATATTTCCATTCATCAGTCATATTTATTCTATTACATTCTCTCTTATAATAATATTGATCTAAACTGACTTTTACATTAACTTCATATGGGCATTGAGTCAATTCCAGATATTCTTTAAGCAAATTTTAATCTTAATTAAACATCTTTAGAAAGGAATGAACTCTGTAATAAGAGGTGAAGGATAATACTTGCTCTAATTGTTGCGTAGGTAAATTTCTCAACCTTGATTAATGTGTCTGACTTACCATTTATATATTTGGTTTTTCTTTTCCTAAACATCCTTGTCTGGTACATTTAGAGGTTGACAATAGTAAGTAACCTTGTTAATTTGGCGAGATGAGTATCTTTGGAATTAGGTCTAGGGATAGGCAATCTCGTTCATAAATAAATAATTTTATGTGGTGTTGTTTTTGTTAATTTGTACTTGAGTATATGCAAAATAAAAAACATCATCTAAATCTTCTGAGGGAAATTCTATTTCTTCTGGCATAATTGGCCCTTCTTGAAGGTCTGGTTTGATTATTACGATGACCCTTAACTCTAAGTCCTCTACTCTTTCTGCCAGCGGATGTTAAACCTTTTAATATTCATTTTCATTCAAACCTCTCAATTCTCTATGTTTATGTACTGGTTAGGTGATCCAATTGATTCTTGAATCTCCTCTAATTGCTGGATGGAATGGATCAACTGTGATGACTTCATAATATTTATATGTTCCATCTTAGGCAACCCAATAAGAGTTCAAAACTCTAAGTGCTCCAATCTTTCTGCCTACTCTTTCTTCAGCAACTGATCTAAGGTTTCTGGTTGGCTTTAATTAATTGACTCCTTGACTCTTGGGCTTTCCCTTGACAAGTCCCTTTCTAATAAGCAATTTTCTTCCTCCTCTTCTTACTCTCACTCTATAAATCACATAGCCTAACATTATCATTATTTCTCTTACCTTGCTTGGCTTTGTATCCTAATCTTCTTGCTTTATCAGGTCTGCTAGGTCTGGTTGCTCTGTGGATGACTGGTAATTGTCTATATTCCCATGTTCTGATTCTCATAATGAAGCTCAACACATCTGATTGCTTCTTTTTCCAGAGCTCTTGTAAATACTTATATGCGCCCATTCTCAAAGAGAAAAAAGATTTTTATTTATGAAAAATTTTCAAATCAATATAAAGTAACCACAATATATAAATTTAATCATTATTATATTTAGAGTATTTATTTTTACTATTCATTTTTACCTTTATCATATGATTTCAATATCTCTAAGTTAGTTGATTATTATAATTAGAAAGTCTAATAATATATACTTCATAATATGTGTTTTTTAATATAAGTGAGGAAGAAAGTGAAAATAAATCATATTACTTTTAAAAAAAGACCTTTTAGGATAGAAGTTGTTTATGGATTGTAAAATTATCTAAAATGAGAATTATATTATTTTATTTCAAATTAACTATGTATTATTCAACCAATTATGATTTTATATAATACAAAATAGTTATCTTTTCAATTCAAAATATTTCAATCATACTCCAAATCAGAATGATCCCACTTTGCTATAGGTATTGATGATTATTTCTTGAAACAAAATTATTAAATTATTGTATTTTACTTAATTGACTTTTAATCTTTTTAACCTGTACTACAATTCTTTATGCTTTTCTTTTAACCTATTCTAACAGAGAAGGGTGATTAAGTCAATCTTTGTTCAATTTTACATTTTTCAATGTTCAATCCTAAAGATAAAGGCATAACTTAAAAAGTATTTATTATTCTTTTATTTTAAGATGATGATCCAATTCGTGAAGGAGGTGGTCTATAATTTAAAATTTGTTTTTTTTGTTTTGTTTAATTGTTTGATTAAACAATAGCTTCAGTTTGCAATTTCTATGTTTCTTCTGTCTTTTCTGTTCTAAAAGTTTGTGTTTTACACCTCTCTTTGATTGGATAAAATTTCTCAAGCATCAATTTCTTCAATTCTATTCTTTTTACAATATCACTATAGTTGCATTCATTTAAAGGAAGTGTCTTATATTTAATTCCTTATTATTTACTGGATTATTTTTTTGTCGATTTACTTGATTTTGATATGTTGTATTAGTAGTAATTTTATAATTATATTTATAAACTAGGTGGAGATCTAGTTGAAATTTTTGTTTATTAAAAGTAATCTTTTAAGGGTTGATATAAAGATCTTCTGGATTTTTTATGACTCCTTTAGACTTTTTGAGATGCAAGTAATAATGATATATTGAAAAGTTTTTTGGGACTATTTTCATCAATGTAACTTAATGTAAGTGGTCTTTCATGATATATTAAATTGTCTGCTCTACTTATCGAAAAATATATTCTACCCAAAACAATCAATCGTTTAGTTCATGCTTAAAAAATAATATAAATTAGTATTATAATAAAATTAAAAAATAGTTGTATTTATTTAAAGAATAATAAATAACAGAAGGTAACTAGAGTATGTCATGTGAACTTTATTGATATTATTTCTTTAATAATCTAATTAAAACAGTCAGTAGGTATTTTTTATATCTGTGAATTTCTTCGACTGAATCATCAGCAATAGACTATCTTCTAAATGAATTAAAGGTAGAAATAAGAATTCAATCAATTCTTTTACCAATATAAAAGAGGTAACTTTATTAATTCTAAAATAGAATAATGAATAATAAAAATTTATTATTTCTAAACTTTTACTGACACAAAATTCTTCAATTAATCAATCTAATTTTCCAATAAAATGATTACACACTATGTTTACAAATTTTAAAGAGTAGTCTAAGCTTTTAAGTCTAATGATCAATCTATCTACAGTTCAATAATCAAATTTGTATCTTTCTTTATGTGCAATTACATATCCAATAATTCAAAACTTAACTCAGTATTAATTTTCATAAATTTATATTTTCTATTATATCTGCACACTCTGCATTCTTGAATTTTATGTTACCCTGTTTAAAGACAGTTTTTGATGAAATATATTGTAACATTAAAGAATACCTTTTTAATCAAAAGGTATTCTATTATCTATGAAACTTTCGGATGTTTCTGAGAGTGTAAAATTAATAAGTTTGACCAACTCAAAGGGGCAAACCAAAAATAGTCCTATTTATTTTTTCCAATAAAATTCACAAACATCATCCTCCTCATCTAATTAAGCAAATATCTTGCAATTCTATTGATGTTACTGGACATATTTTCTTCAATACTGCCTCTCCACAAAATTAGTAATCAATCCATGGGTTTTCTTTAAAGTACCTTTCTATTTTAAAATTTCACAATTAGGTTAATGGTATCCACAATAACTATAAGGATAGAGACTCATATTATCAACCTATTGCTTCTTCATTGAATTAATATTAATAATGTCTGATATATACTCTAATATAAATTCACAACTTCATTCCAATTAGAATTTATCCCTATACGCAAGACATTAAAAAGAAGCAAGAATAGAGCACTCAAAGCTTACACCTGAAGAAGAATAAAAGGAAAAACTGCTTTAAGTTTATAATAACAGACCACCTGTATTCTCAGATGAAGCAAAAGTACCACCAAAACAAATCACAGCTACCCAAGGATCCCAAAGATAAAAATTACAGATGGGAATTATTAATCCAATTCACTAATTTGAAGATCCCAGAATCATTAAAAATGAGGCTAAATAAAAAGAGCAGGAATGGTATGCTTAAAGGATGAAATAAAAGCAGAGATCAAAACCAGAGGATCCCTTAGTTGAGCCTTAAGCCGATTTAGTTTTATAGGCAAATAAAATTGAACTAAAGTATGAATTACTAATTTTAAATTTAGACCTCCTCCAATGCTAGAGAAAGAAAAGCCTTTAATGTAAGATCATTTGGCTAATCCTTATATTTATATAAAAAAGATTTTCAAAAAGAATTCAGTGGAATCTTAGATGAAACACCCAGATATTTGGGATAAGAGTACACATGTTGAATCTTTAAGAATTAATAAAGTTATGAAATAGGAAGGGAAGAAAAGACCGTAATCAGCAAAAGTGATTTAATAACAATAAATTCCATTATAGGATAAATAGAAGGAAAAATTTAATAAAAAGGAGAGAGAAGAATTTTATTTGAAAAACCTAGTAATAAGAATGTACAATATTTAATTAGAAAATGAAAGAATTTCTATTCAAATTTTTTAAGACGATTAATCATTTGTTAAAGGCCAGGAAATATAATAAAATTATATATAAAGGAGATCAATAGAATTATGATTTAAATACTTTATTCAATTTATGGGCTGAACATAAGAAATTCAATTTCAAATCCAATCCAGAGAAATATAGTAATATAATTTAGTTTAACATTTAGTAAATAAAGAATAATTTGTAGACTTTTTATTATTGATTGGACTTGATCCAGATAGATCTCATGAGGCTGAAAGATTTTTTGATTATTGTCATGAAGATGTTGTTAAAGCTCCTGGTATTGCTCAATAGGAATAAAATACATAACCTTAATAAGACTCTAAATGGTTTAGATTATTTAAAGATTGAAAAGTAAATTTTGATGAAAATTATCAATTTTTTATATAATGTACTATTGATTATTAAATCAAAACAAAACAAATTGCTTTCTAACGTTACCAATAATTTCATTAGGAATAACTTTCAAAACATTAAATCTAACTGTTTTTGATAATGGTCTGTATTTAATCAATAAATTAAATACCTGCATTATCCGCAAACAACAATATCTCCTTCATTGACTGGTCCAAAAGCTGGTGAGATATGGACTGGAACATTTCTATGTCTCTTTTCATATCTATTATATTTGGCAACATAATGTAAATAATCTCTTCTGATAATAATTGTTCTAGTCATCTTGGTAGATATAACGATTCCTCTGTTTTGATAGTTTTATTAATATCATACTTTAAGATAGCTCCTCTGACACTAACATTTCCTGTGAATGGACACTTCTTATCAATATAATGTCCTTCAATTGCTTCCTTTGGTACTTTGAATCCAAGTCCAACTTCTTTCCAATATCTAACTCCTTTTGAGGTTTTCTTAGCCAAAAGTTTTTTTGAGTTTTGGAAGATACCTTCTTGCTTTTGGAATGCTCTTTATGACTACACGTCTGCCATTATATATTTTTTTTAAAAAAAGATATAAATTTTAATGTAATAATAAGGAAATGAGTTTGAACAAAAAATAGATTAAATTTGTTTGAAAAAAAAAACAATCCAAAAATCATAATAACTACACAGTTCTTTTCTTGTCATCAAATTAGACCTTTTCTTGTTTATCCAATTCTAGAAGACATTTTAAGAATTATAAATAGTCAGCAATAATGATTCTACTTTAACTTTAAAGTTCTCCCCAAATAATATCAATATCAACAACATCTTGATGAAGCTAAGATAATGATAATAAAATACTTTTTCTTTGAAATCTCTCAAAACCTTATGAACAGCCTTTAATTAATCTCTTGTAATATTTTATGAATGAGCCTATTATAAGAATAAATGAAATTCAGCCTCCTTTTCTTTAGGATCATCCTACTTTTATTTTTCTTATCACTCTTGACAATAAGTTAATTTTCTTGTTCTTCCTATTTAGGTTATTCAGATTCAATTTTTTATCGTCCAGCAGATAATGGCTACTCACTTTTAAGTTTTTACAGACTTGATTTTCTACCACTTGCTTTCTTATTTTCTTCAACTTCTTCCTCTTAATCCATTTGCAATGATATTAACATTAATTTAGCTCCAACTTTAACATCTTATTTTGTGACCACATTTGTTAATCTTAATTTAGCATGAGCAGAAGCCAATCTAATTAAAGATTCTAAAGATCTTATAGTGATAGGTTGAGTTCTTATTTATTTTTCTAATAAATCATTTTATCTCATTTTAGTCCATTATCTAGTCACTTCTTCTGCTGCTTCATCATCTAAAATCACATTTGCATAATTTTCTTTGGCATACATAATATATTTCTTAAGGAATGATTATGTTAAAAGGTCTTTTTGATCATTAGAATGATATACAGCAGATTATTAAACAAAAGGTGAAATTTCTTATTTGATACTCATCTAAGCCATAGGTTAAATGATATCTCCAATATTTTCTTCTTCATCATATTATCCTTTATATCTATGATTTTTTGTAACTCTTTCAGCAACCTTTCTATCAATATCCTTCTTCTTTTCATCCAAAATTATAAACAATAAATCAAATCTACTCAATAAAGAATCTGGTAACCCAATATTCTTAGTAGGTGCCATATCTAATTAATATTCACCATAAAGAGGATTTGCAGCTGCTAAAACAGAGCATCTTGCATTTAAGGAACAATGTATTCCTGCCTTTGCAATAGTAACTGTTTATTATTCCATTACTTCATGGATTGCTACTCTATCTATTTCATTCATCTTATCAAATTCATCTATCAAAATAATTCCACCATCTGCTAAAACCATAGCACCTGCCTCTAAACTATTCTCTCCTGTTTCATTGTCTCTTTTAACAGCAGCTGTCAAACCAACACTTGATGTTCCTCTACCTGTTGTAGTAACTACTAAAGGAGCAGTTCCCATTACATATCTTAGTAATTAGGATTTAGCAGTTGAGGGATCACCTATCAAAAGAACATTAATATCTCCTCTTAAATGAGTTCCTGTCTCTAAATTCTTTTCTGTTCCTCCTAACAACTGCAACAAAATCGACTACTTAACAATTCCATGTCCAAATATAGATGGAGCTATAGATTTTGACATATATTCCAAAAGATCTTACAATAGTATAATTAAATACTTGGCTTTTTAGATATTTCTTTGATGTGTTTGATATCTACATCTGATATCTTTGTTTCTTATACAGCATTCATTACTTTAATATTTTATGCTATCAAAGTAGTCCTGAATGTACCATTTGCCTTTGTCGTTGAATTTGGAATACATTTATATACACCAGTAATCTATTATTATTTTATATAAAATACTTCAACTCTATCACCTGGTTTCACTCTATCAACTAAATCCTAATCTAATATCACTTCTACTGATCTTGGTAACATTCCTGTTGGAGTTCTTTCTGGTAATTCTTAAACTACTAATGTCTACATATCATTAAGATCACTTAATCCAAATTCAAAAATCATTGGGTTACCTTCTTCATCCTTCTTTTATACTACTCTAACTTATCTTGATGAAGTCCTAGCACTTGGATCCATATTATTAAAATATTCCACTTATTTAAATTAGTTTTTCTTCTCTATAAAGTGAACAGATTTCTATAGCTTTAACAAAACCAAGGACATCTTAGTTACTATAGCTTATGTGCAAACTAATTAATTTATTTATGCAGCACCCAAACCTCTTGGGGTTACGTAATTCTTTCCTAATTTACCTTCAAAATAGATTTTATATGTTTTATCTGTCTACACTCCCTTTTTATCATCATCCTCTTATTGATCTTGTAATTGTTTGCATATTTAACTCAATTTTTGTTAGAAAACTCTAATAAAATCTGTTGGATTTCTAATCAAGTCATCAACTCTAAAATATACATAAATATAATATATTTACAAGTTTGGGTATTGTTATTTCGATTCCTATCTCAAAATATCTAAATTGATAGGAAATCTAATTTTGTTTTGTTATCTCATGGCTTCAATTTGTGCAATGTCTATGTTACTGAGAAATCTTTCTAGAAAGTCCCTGTATATTAAATCCTGTTATGGCGCATCTTATGGGTTCATTTGGTTTAATTTATTTTATTATTAACAAATTTTGTGTACCAACTTTGCCACAATTTATACTTTTGGCGCAAAAAACATATTATTTTAGATTTTATGAATTAGATTGATATTTGGTATTTGTGAGTTGATAGCTATTGGTGATAAGCTTAGCTAAAAGAAGCTAGAGTCAAAATAATTTATAGGAACAAAAAAACAAAAAAAATATAAGGAATACTTAGAATAACAAAATTTAATCTACTATTTTAATACTGATTTCAAGTATGTTATAAACCTGACTAAGAAAATATAAATGATAAATTAATATTATTATGATTCTTATAATTTGTTTTGGAACTTTCTGAATAGATTTTTAGAATGCATTAACTTATGAACATTATTTTTAACAAAAATCTTGATATGTTGTTGTTGTAATAGTAAATTAATGAGAGGTATTATGATTAGGGAATTTTGATACGTTTAGTAGGTGATTTGAATAAAAAAAAGCCATATAAATTTGATATTATAATTAATAATGTTTATATGTATTTGTATAAGTTAAAATGATTATTTGAGACATTTGTGATAGATATTTATATATTCCTATTCATCATAGTTTATAAAGATATTTGATATCCATAATTAAATGATGGTGATGATTAATATTAAAAAAATAAATAAATTTAATGAGCTTTCCCCAACATATTCCTAGCACATCACTTAGTTTTTTAGATCCTAGTTTATTGATTGGAAATTTGGATTGGTTGTATTTGTTTTCGATGAAAGAGACAGATGGATTATCAGAAAAGTCTTTAACTAAGGGTGAAGATGTTTCTGGGTTTGATGCCTATTTAGAGCAAGTTGACTTTACGAGATAAGCATATATTAAATTAAGGTAGTGAAGTATTTTAATAAAAATAGATAGGATTATTTTGATTTAATACAGCATTCATCTCGACATTTGACAGAGAGTCTCTTGAACTCTAAGAATGAATATTTTAGCAGAGCCAGTATGATGTTGAATAAGATCAATAAAAGTAAAATAGAGAAACCAATTGTAATGGCTACATGTAAGACACAGCATCTGTAATTTTAGATCATGAGTGTTCATATGAAGTGTTTAAATAATGTTAAGGAGTGATAAGTTGTTCAGCTTTGTAATCAAATCCAACTAGATGGCCTTGGGGATTGGAAGATTTTCATAAATCATTATGTAAATAAGATCTATTGTCTCTCTTTTATGAGCCAGATTATTCTAGATAGAGCATTGATAAGAATTTATAAAGATTAGTAAAGGAAATTGATCATAAATAATTGTCAAAGATATTAATAGATTATGCATTGAGAGTAGGAACGTTTAAATAGATTTTGAGTCTTTGTGATTTAAATATAAGAGAAATAATAAAATTACCAAGATTGCAATAAAAGAATCGTCATTTACATTATATGAGATCATTATGTGATTAAGGAGGATTTACTATTACATAGTTATAGCAATTTACAAAACTTAATTATCATTAAATGACTATGACATCCTCTTAATGTTATTTGTATATTTTAGTGAGTTCTCCAGTAGGTGGAATGTACAAAGTGGGAACAGGAGAATGTGGAACTATTGCTGGTAAGATATATCTACATTAACCAATAAAAAAATAAGATGATGTCTAATGGGTATTCTTATAGAATAAATTATATCTAAAATAGTAGAATGGAACTTTGGATATAATTTGTCCTGAAACATTTTAAACTTTAAGTCAAATGACATTACATTGTCCAGAATTATTTTAACATCCATAAATGTAAGCAATAAATAAGAATTATCCATTGATTACAGATGGAGAGAAATTATTCATTATAGGAAGAAAACTAAATATAACTAAAATAGAAGGAGCTCCAGCTAAAGTGATTAAAGAACCTGCAGCTTCTAATCCTAGATCATCAAAAAAGAAAGAGGCTGAACATTAACCAGCTGATAATACATTAAAGATTATGGATTTCATTCTTTTTGAATTTGATTTAAATAAACCAACAGGAAATGTATAAAATGAAGAAGAATCTGATAAAAAACTATTGGCTGAATTATATGAGTCATTTTAAGGATATTTTAGTAAGGCAGAGATTAGTAAAGCATTAAATTTAAATAAAAATGATATGTTAAATGCTGCTTAATGGTTAGTTGAAGAAGGGGAAAAAGAAAGAAATAAAACAACCGTTTCTGTATCAAAATAAACTTTATTGTGTTAAGCTGAAATTACTACTGACATTTCAGCAAAATAAGTAAAGAGTAGTGCTGATATTGGATGTAAAGAGGGATCCATCTTATAACCATAAATAATAAGTAATATCATTTGGACAATGGATAAAAAATATTTGACTGCTTATTTTGAATTTGGAGTAAAGATATTTTCTAAAGATCCAGCAGATGAAAAAGATCTTGATTAAGCTAAAGATGAATTTAATTTAAGAGATCATTATTCTACAAAAAAACCTACTGCTTCTACCTTACCTCTAAAAGGTACTTATATTACAACAGTTAATAAATATCTTAATGAATTCTATTAGAATCCTAATTATATAGTTTCTTATGAACATATAACAAAAAGATTCTATGTTATGCATATTTAATGGAATTCTACAGATCTTTAATTTCCTGCCTTAGTTACAATAGGATCTGATTTTGTTCATCGACCTTTAAATCTCAACTTGACTCCACCAACTACTTTTGATGAAGAAGTAGTTAACTTCCTACTTTAATAATAAGAATAAAGATATGATTAAGAATGGAGATTGAATGATTGGTATGTTGCATATTAAATAATGCTCAAGAATCTAAGAAGTATTTCTGAACATTTCTCAGAAGAAGAGGTAAAGAAAATACAAAATGAAAAATCTAAATATGTTCATCGATTAAATAAATCAATTTAATCCATTAATAATTCAAGAACTGAAGTTGAAATTAAAAAAGTTTATGCTTTTTGTGTAGAAGGTTCCTTGGAGGAATTGAAACAGATTTGGTCATTATTCAAGAAGTTTCACAAAATCTAATATCTTCAACTTTTATAATACTGGGTTTAATATAGTGAAATTTCCATCTTATTGAATATAGGAGCGCATGATATATTAAAAGAGATAGGAGAATATTTAATTTAAAATTGGTAAAGCGATTTGCATAGAAATATTTTTATTAAAGGTTGGACTCTTTTTTTGTGTTCAAATTCACTTTAATTATAGTATCTTAGATTAGGAGATAATCAATTGTTACAGAATATAATATCAACATATGCTAGTATATAACCAGAGACAGAATCTGCAATTCTAAAATTAAAATAAAAAAATGTTAACTAAGATGGAGATTTTAAATCATTTATTCATAAAAAAGGAGCCTAACATTTTTTTATTGAACCATTGCCAAGATTATTAGTTGAAGTTGTTTAGAGTACAAAATTATTTCAGAAAGTTTATCAAAAGGGTTATTTTGTAAATTGTGATATCTCATAAATAAATCAATAATTTTGGATATTAGCAAAAGAATGGGCAATCTAGTGTGATATAACTAAATGGTAATTCTTAACAATGCTTTTTAATATGGCATTTAATGAGAATAATGAATGGGAAGTTTAATATAAATTAACATTCAATATATTGTAAGTTTTTGAATTGGGAATAGCCAATAAAGAAGTTAAAGAATTGATAATCAAACATAATTTTCTGACTCATTTCTTACTTTAAATATTTTTATCACCTGTTATCTAATGTCCCATTGATTGTAGTCTCTTGTCTATTTTAATGTAAATTAATCAAAACATTGAATTACCTACTACACCCTCAAGAAGTCAAGGTATAGATCCTATAGGATATAAAGTGTTTGAAACTAGTCATCCTTATGAAAGATAGAAGGTATAAACTTTTGAAGATACTTACTTTCCTGGTGCTTTAGCTTTGGCTGTGGAATTTGATCCAAGATGTTCAAGTGATTAAGCCCATGATTTCTTAACAATTAATTCTTGGTATTCTCCATAAACTGGACCTTTTGGATTATAAACTAAATTAAAGGATCCAATGGGAGTTTCATATAGAATTTCAGGTAAATTAAGTACAAAAAGACCTATTTTAATGCTTGGTAATGTGATTCAAGCTGATTTTAGTCCTAGTGGATAAGTTAGAAATGAACATTCACTTAATCGATGGGGATTCAAAATTACAATACGTCCAGTTTATGGAGACACTTATCATATAAGTAATGTTTTACATATGGTAATTTTGGAGAATATTTAATCTTTATTGGGTTTTAATGAAAATAGAACATAATATGAAGAAAATAATCAACATCTTTTAAAATGGAATATTTTAAAAAATGGAAGAGCAGGATTCCAATATGATAAACATCTTATAAAAGTATTGGGACAATTATCAATTTCTAATATGTCATATGATGATGCAACATTATTACATGAGAATGCAGGAGCCAATCATCAACTAAAAAATAAATATCAATAATTGAAAAGAGATTTAATTAAAGTTAATTACAATACAAGAGAAATTTAGAAAACTAATATTGATCTTCTTCAATTAGCTTAATAATAAAATAAATATCTTTCATAAATCTTAGATAAAAAAGGAGAATTTTATAAAGTTATTTCAGATATTGTTAGTCAATTTACTGATTCAATTCAATATAGAACTGCAAAACAAAAATCTGCTATGAAAGCACATATTGAAGAATTCAAATAAATTGAGATGCTTGTTATTTTAGTAACTTTATATCATAGTGGATTATTAGATGAAATTAATCTATTGAATTTAGAACATCATATAGAAATGTTATAAGAAGCTAGAAATGATGTTATTAATTATATGCTTAAAGAAGTAGAAACTATGATTGAATACTAATAAAATTATGAAGGAATGTCCTTATAAGCAACAGAAATGATGGAATAATAGAAATTGAAATAAATAAATGAATAAATTGAAAATACTCTTTGGGATATGCTTTAAAAGAGATTAGAAGGTAATAGTGATATGATTTATAAGATATGCACTTAATAAAATTTAGCTATCATAGAAAATAATCCTAATTTATCTCTTAGATAGATATATAATAATATTTTAGCAAAAATTAGGGAATCAAAATTAGATCTATTAAATCCGTATTAACATATTGTTTAAGTTATTAAAAAGAGAATTTTGATTCTATTCAATATTAGTAATGTTTAATTGGTAGGTTAATAATAAATGGTTTAAATCAAATCTTAATAATCTATTGATTCTGGTAGTATTAAATAATTAAGACCACTTGGTATTGAGAGATCAATATCACATTAAATAGATGATAAAAATATTGACAGTTAAAAATTATTAAAATTTAGATAATGGTTAGATAGTTATCAAAAATGGAAAGTACTACATAATGTTAATTTAAATCAAATTTCTGCTGAATCTTTAGATATCCCTCCTGTTAAGTCTGTTATATTATTTTTATAATAGAATGTTGATGAATCTTTGATTTAAGTTATGGACTTACATAATAGAAGATGTATAAGAAGAATTGCTTCTCTAAAGTTTCTCAATGAATTCCAAGGTTAAAGTGGAGGTATCTTGTGTTAGGATGTTATGAATTGTAAGATTGAATTTGCTAGTTCCAATATCAAAGAAATACTTCTATAAGAAGTTGTAAAAAGATTAAATTATTTAATGTAATCCATTAAGAATGATTATGCAACTTATTTAAATTAAGCAATCACACAATAAATAGATGGAACTTTACTTGAATAATTGAAAGTATTATGCATGACTCTATGTGAAATCAATTAATTATTTTAAGTAGACAATAATATTTTATGGAAAAGTAGAGAACATGATTATAATCCTCACTTTAATCCTATGTTTAAATAATTCTTAAATAACATTATCATAACTGGATTATTAAGTTTGGCTTTTATAAATTTAGATTAATAATACTAATCTGTTGCTATATTAAGTTAAAGTATTTTAAATAATGTTAAAGAAACATTGTATATTATAACAGATAATTTAATGACTGATGATATTCTTTAATAATTAATATAAATTTTATCATAAGAATTAGGAATATCTTTATAGGGAGATGAAATTAATTGTAGATTATTGTCGAAATTATATGATTTAATAGGAGTAAAGAGAGTGAATTTCTTGCTTACAAATATTTTGGATTGTTTGATAATTCATTAAAATTAAGAAGTTCCATCATCTTTAATAAAATTAATTTTCTTTATTTTATAACATACAAATACTCCTTCAACAATGAGATTAGCAATTAGGATTTCTAAGTATTTTAATAATGTCAATCTTAACAAGGTTAAATATAATCCAAAATATTAATGGATATATTATGATAATTGCAGTTTATAATAAATTAAAGTCATTTAAGAAAATAAAGAGTTATATTTTAGTGAGACATTAATAGAACGAGTAGGGTATCTTGTAGATGAAGCTACTGATAATTCTAATATTAATAATGTATTATAAAATGAATTATTGAATGTTTAAAAAAAGATGATTAATTCATCAAATACTAATTGTGATTAAAATAATAATCAATAATATAGAGTGATATTACATTTGTGTTAAGAGGAAGAAATATCAATTTTATTGAAAATATTATATTGGTGGGAGGAATTGTATCCAAGTTTGAAATTAAAGTTACCTCAAACATACTAAGAATATTTGGAAATGAAAGAGAAAGAGAAAAAGAGAGAAGAATAAAAGACTTAATAATAAGAAGTAATTGCATAGTAAACAGAATTTTAATCATAAAGACAATAATAACAATAGTAATATAAATTATTAGAGAGAGTCTTAATGACTTAACCAGAAATTTAATAAAAAGATTATTTATTAGGATGGGGATTCAATTATAGCAATTTATATAGTGATATGAAGAATGGACCATCAGATAATAAGAAACATTCTTCTGGTAGAGTAAAGAAATAAATAAAGAAGTATTGGAGACCTTTGAATTTCTAAGAATTGGAAAGATTGTATGAAGAATTATATAAATAAAATGAAGATATCAAATCATTTCCAGATGAATAAGCATTTTTGAGATAGAGAAACTTTATTACAAGAATACATTCGCATATTAAAGAAATAAAGAATTATGGAAGTTTATTAACAGTTTATGGTTGCATTGCATTTAGTGAAATATTTACACTTTAAAAAGCATAAGTTTTAATAGAGCTTATTTAATCTGCATTGAATGGGACATTACCAAATATACCTATGAATGACTTATCAGAAGAATTCAAAACTAAAGCTGATCCTAATAAATATATTCTTATGGGAGCAATAAAAGAGATTGCACCTCCTAAGAGTAAATCTTAACCATAAAAAGCACCTACTCAAATTCCACCATAACCTACAAGTGGTAAATCATAGATGACTGTGAGTGTTTGTGATGTATATACATTTTAGACATTTGAGTTTAGAATGGATTATATTACATTATTACCATATGGAAATACAAGTGTCAATTTTTATAATGAAATCAATAGAAGCTCATCCTTTACATAATAATTAATAAATGGGCAAATAGTTGGCCAATTGATTTATGAACTTAGTCAATTATTATGTCATTAATAAATTGATATTAATAAAGAAAGTAAGTATTATAAATTGGGATATACTACTATTTTATCACAACAATTAATATAGATAGCTCCAGGAATCCCTGTGTAAATTAAAAAACATAAATCATATGATAAATAATATGTTGTATCTGGTGGAGACTATTCTGGGTAAAAAGAACTTAGATTACTTTCTAATAATGATGATAAACTTAACTTATAGGTAGTCAAATTAGATGAAATTGAATTAATACAATAAGATATCCCTTAATTGATATCTCAAGAATAGATGATAGAATTGATAGAAAAAGAGAATGATAAATTCATCTTAAGGAATCTTTTCATTATGGCAAGTAAATTAGAATGGAATGGATATAATGTAGACAGAATTGTAAATAAAATATTAAATTTGGCTAATCTTTATTAAGGAGATAATAAATTTATTTAAGCTTGGGAAAGATTGATTGATAGCAGATTATCACCTAATTACTTCTTTCCCATAGAAATCCCTAAATCTATTAAATTCTTACAATAACCATAATAAGTTGAATAAGAAGATTATAAGATTGAACCATTTGTGGAAAATGTTGATAATACAATTATAGTGGGTAGTACATATATGTAATCATTGCCTGAAGCTTGCATTGTTTCAAATGAGTTGAAATTAGTTCAATATTGGGAGAAGAATATATTACCTAAAATTTATGATTATGTCAAAGGTTCATTGAGACCCTATGAGATAGATGACTTCTTTGAATAAATTCGTTAACAATTAAGAAAGGGAGAACAACATAAGGCTTTAGAAATAGCTTACATTGTATGTGATTAAAGAATGCCAAATGGTGTTGTTATTCCTGAATCTAATCATGATTGGAGTACTTTAACAATCGAAGAAGTCTAAGCTGGATAATATGTTCTTTGTAGACTCATTGATAAAACATCAGAATAGTTATACTCGAAAGAATATTTACATTATAAGAAATAAGGTCAAACATTCATTTGTGGATAAATCATTGGTGTCGATTAAAGATCATCTTCCATATTGATTACACATATGGATATAAATAATTCATAACTTTATGCCTCTTGGTTCCCTGTTAGTGCATTGAAATAGGTATAATTGTATATTCCTCCAAATGCTAATGCTTATTAATAAGAGACAATCTTAAAAGAATATAATAGAGAATTAGATTTAGAACTCAGCAAATAAGCCAGATAATTATATATTTTATTAAGTTAAACTATTAATGTTGATCCTATTACATATTTATAATTGGCTATGCAATTTGAAGGATCATGCATTAATGGATGGTTAACTGAATAATTAATTGATGAAAATACTAAAACTAATTAAAAATTAAATCAATTTCTGTAGAATCCTGATTTAATATTTGGTTGGTTATCAAAATCCTTTGATTAAATTCAATAATTTGTTGACAAGAATAAATTATTATTGGATTTAGTTAAATCTCATAAGAAACCATTAGAACTCAATTCTGATTTAGATATAGCTGGTTTGGCTATTGTATTTAAGAATGATGCAACTTTATGTACTTGTTCTGGTATCAATTTTTATAAAGATCGATTGGGTATTAACGACTTTTATACAATAAGTAGTGGTAAAGAGACAAGAGGTAGATTATCTCCAATTGTTTTAAATTAAAAGACTGTTTATTGTGAGTATTATTTTAATGGAGAAGCCTTACCTATCTATTAATAAAAATAATGTGTTTCTCGTTTACCTTGTGTTGTCTATAAAATACCAACTTTATGGAATACTGTTTGTTATGTGATTGATTAAATGAGTACAATTTTCATAAAAAATAAAGACATTACTAATTTGAAGAGTATCAATTATCTTTTAGAAAAGGTATATTAATCATAACCTCATATTTTAAATCAATCAATCATCAAATTATTAATTAGAAATATTCGCAAATTACAAACAATTTCAGAAGAAACTTTAAAGGATGATTTACTTTCTTAATTAGTTAATGATGCTGTTAAAATATATAATATTTAAAAAGTAGAACCATATGTTTTGTATTCATCTTATCTTTAAGATATCACTGAATTATTAGCTGTAGCCATTCCAAATAAGACAAAAATCTAGATTCCTGATTGGTTAAATGCTTATCGATATTTAATTTAAACTGCTGAATTTATTTAATGTGGTAAGTCCTTATACAATGAATAAATTGAATAGATTAATGGAATGTTGTAGTCTAATCAATGGGATTAACTTATTTATATGAATGAATTACCTTGTGATATTTAAGATGTATTACAAGAACAATTAGTAAGAATATTAAATCCTAATATTGATATATTTAAAAGATAAAATTAAGCTATTATATTAATTGATGGATTTTAATAATTAAATTTAGAAAATGTTGAAATATAATTACCTCCTGAACCTGTATAAGAAAGTGTAAAATTATGGGAATGTGAAATATGTACTTATGCTGAGAATGTTTGGGATTCAACATAATGTTCTATGTGTGATAATCCAGCACCTGCAAACAAAATACCTTATAAAGGAGCAGAAGATTAATCATAATAATAAGAATAGTAATAAATATAAATTAATGTTGATGAAGAAGATGAAAAAGCAGAAAGAAGAGAAAAGTAATTTTTTGAAGATTTAATAGAAAAGATTAAGGAAAAAATAAAAAAATATTATGCTGATTAATAAAAAGAGAAAGAATAAAAAATAAAATTAATTAATTTAGAAATTGAAGCATAATAAAATCAATTAAAATAACTAAATAAATATTAAGAAAAAAAATAGAAATAATTAATATATAAATCTAAGTTATCACAAATTAAATAACCATAATAGCAATTATAATAATAAAAAATTTAGGAATGTAAATCAAAATTAGAATAACTTACATTAGAATTATAATTAATATAAGAAATCAAACTTGAAAATAATTTCCAAATCTATTTTGGTAAATAAATTCTTGAAAAATCTAAAAACTTTTTATAAGAATTCTTATTAAATCGATTAGAATATTATAAAAAATAAATCAATCAAAAATAATTAGAAGAAATTAGTAATATGGATGCAATATCAAGTTGGAAATATTTAGAATCATTAGGTTATGATCTCCATTATTAATTAATTAATAATTCAAAAACAATTCAAATTCTACCCATTTAATAAATGAAGCATCTTCTTAAATTAATAGAATTTGATATTTGCAAAGAAACCAAAGCTGTAAGAACTTACAACCCAAAAAATATAAGAAATCAAATAGATGAATAGGCTATTAATTATTTAGATTATTTTAATTGTATGACTAAATATTAAAATCTTGTAAATGCTCCTTTATTAATGATTAGATAATCTTGGGCAATCATCAAATTATTCAATCGATACTTAGAGACATGTGGATAATTTATCAATATGGATGTTCCTATTGGTACTTCATAATAATTTCAATAAAATACAATCTTTCTGTCTATGGGCAATTATATGTAAGTTTTAAGATAGTTGTGTATGACTCCAACAAAAGTAGATATTGTTTAAAGAGTTCTAAATAAAACAAGTATTAGTAGAGACTCAGCACCAAAGATTAATGTTGAACGTATTCGTTTGGCTAATCGCAATGGAAAAGCAACTAATTAAGATTACTTATTTACTATGGCCTATGAATAAATGAAAAATATACCACCTACTCTCTTAAGACCAATAAAACCATAAGGAACAGATCCATTCTTAGCATTTGAGGTTAATTTTAAAGGTGAGGATGTCTAAGGAGAAAGTGGTCCATATAGATAATTTTTTGCTGATATTAGCAAAGAATTACAATCATCATAATTATTATTATATCCATCAACTAACAATTAAGCAAAATTAGGTAATCATAAAGATAAATTTGTTCTAAATCCTAGTGCTAGATCTAATTATTATTTACATTTATATGAATATCTAGGAGTATTGATGGCTATTGCAATAAGAACTGCTACACATTTCTCTTTAGATTTACCATCTATATTTTGGAAATAAATTGTAGGTGAGAAAATCACATTTGAAGACATTGAATAAATAGATGCTACAATGTGCAATTTAATTAATTTTATGTAAGAATGTCCTGAATCAACATTTGAAGAGAATATATTTGAAAATTGGGTTACTCTAAGAACTGATAAAAGTGTACAAGAATTAAAAGAAGTAATATTATATAATATCTTTTAGAATGGAAGTAAAATACCTGTTAAATATGAAGAAAGACTTTAGTATATTAATAAGTTGATAGAAGTAAAATGTACTGAAAGTGAATTATAATGTGAAAGCCTTATCAAAGGATTAATTAAAATAATTCCTTCACCTTTATTAAATTGTAAATTTCTTTTTATATCATATTCTAGGGGTATCAGCAGAAGATTTAGAATTATGGGTTTGTGGAAGACCAATTGTAGATGTGGATCTCTTAAAGAGACATACAAGATATTCTGGAGATTTAAATGAAAACAGTGATAGAATTAAATTCTTTTGGGAAGCACTGTATGAATTATCAGAATAAGAAAAATTGAGATTTATTAAATTTTGTTGGGGTTAAGAGAGATTACCTGCAAATGATGAAGAATTTGATAGAAATTAAATTAGATTTATGATAAAACCTTCAACTGTTAATACTAAATAACCTAATAAAGCTTTACCAAAAGCTGATACTTGCTTCTTTAATTTAGAATTACCAAATTATTCTAGCAAAGATGTATAAAATAAATATTAATATTTAGATTGTAAAAAAGTAATTACTAACAGCTATAAATTTTGATTGTGATAGTATGAATGCTGATCCTCGAGTAAATTTAGATCCAAATGCTAGACATAGACGTAATAGGGAGGATGATGAAGATGATAGTTTGTTTGAGGAAGGTGAATGGTGAAATCATCTATATATATAATAAGTATATTAGCTTATGTTGTAACTCATCTTATATATATATATATAAATTTAGAATAATTGATATTAATCAATTCTTATTAATCTATATAAGAATATAAAGTAATTAAAGGTGTTTATATACTTTTTTTAAAATCAATTTTTATAAAATCCATAAAATAGTACTGATATTATAATATATAAAGAATGCACAATGATTATTCAAAATTTGTTCTAAGAAGAGAATTCATTATTCATTATAATTATAGGATTCTGATTCTGATTCCTCTTCTTTAATTTCTAACTTTGCTTCTTAGGTTATTCCAGTTTTTAAATACTCTTCTTTAATATTTTTGCTGCTACTCAAATTTTCAAATTCAATCTTTATTTTACTTTAAAAAGAATCTTCCTTTTTGATATCATTACATTCTTTTTTGGTTTACTATCTAATTAGAGCTGCTGTTTAAATATAAGCTTTATTTTTTTCTATAAATGATCTCAGAAATCCCATTCTCTTATTAGAAAAGTCTTCAATTCTACATAACAAACTAACTTTATTGAATATTTGAATATAGTCTTCTAAGGTTTTTTTTGGAACTTTAACCCGATTAGCTGCTTCTTAGAGACTTATTCTTGGTTTGTTTGAATTCTATTATGATTTACCTTATTCATATATTCTTCTCCATTCTCTAACTCTCTGTAAAGCATCAATTACACTTCTTTCTTTAACTCTTTTTTTTGTGGACTAAGTATTACCGCCTTATAATTCTTTGAGCATAAAAAATAAAATATATTTTTAGAATTTGATTTAAAACTAATATTTTACATACTCTAGATCATTAAATATTATCAAATTCCATTGAATGAATAAAGATACCTTAGTAGTAATTAAGAAAATTACAACAGCTTTTCTAAAATTCTTTAGATTATTATAATTTTTAGTTTCAATAATGTAATAAAAATTCTTAATCAAATTCATGCATTCCTATATTGTAAAAAATGAACTATTATAATTGGACTTTTTATAGAAAATGTTTTTTATATTTATTATAGAAATCAATTAAAAATGTCGATTATTCTAGAATAAATTATTCATATATACAATTATAATTGAATTAAAAGAAAATAAAGCAAGATATAATCGAATAATGTATTATACTAATGCTAATCATTAAGCGTATTTTTAGGTTTCTGATCTGACTGTTTCTTCAAACTTTCCTTTATCATTTTTATATAATTCCATTGCTTTTTGGTTTAGTGCTTATTCAGTATTAACTTATCCCATAATGTTTAAGATTTTCTCTAAGACTTATTTCACAGTTTTAGTTGGCTACCATTATTCCTTTAATATAAAATCATCATTTACTTTAGTCTCAATCATATCTTCACAAAATTCCCCCTTTTCTGTAATATTTGGATGGAAAATTTTTGTTGTAAATAAAAATGTTGGTGCTTTAAAAGGATAGTTCTCTGGGAATGTAATTGTCAATTTAAACTTGCCTCCTTAATATGCTGTACCTTCTGGTCCTGCAATTGTAGCTGTCCATCTTATTAAAGATATAATCATATGTACAATAATCTATTATTAGCATCAGCAGTTATCAAAACACCAGGAAGAGGACCTCCTTAAGTTAATTCTTGTAATTCTTTATTTAGTCTGTTTTACATTTTCTTTAAATAAATAATTTATTATTTAAATCTTTTAATATTTCATCACATTTATGCTTAATAGAAAAAAGGATCACTCTATTATTCTTAAATATTTGATATAATTATTATTAAAGGTTTTTCAATTGATTTATTTCAAATTCTGATCACATCCATTAAATATAATATAACTACAAATACATAAGAAATCTCAAAAACTATTTTATTTTAAAAGACTTCATATTTTATTTATTATTTTATAGCATTTATAGCTTTTAATAAATAAGGATAGAATATCTATTTTTATATGTTATAATTTTTATTGATTTATCAATAAGAAATTAAAGATACCAAACATTAAATATACTTAACCTTAGTTGATTTATCATCTGTATCTTAAATCTTTCTTTTTAATATATTATTTAAATTTAGATTAATCTATCTCTATAAATCTTTATTTTAAATTAAACAATCTTCATCCAATTAAATTAAAATCAATTGTATTAGACATATTTAATATTCAAAACAATAATATGTCAATGCCTTCAAATTTTTATTATTTAACTGCTTTAATATGAATGCAAATAAACCTTGATACACTATTTGAAATGTATTTAATTGTTATGTTAAATCTATATTATGATTTATTATTCAAATTAATTCCTTATTTAACTTGTAGATTGAGTATTAAATACAAATCCATATTTATATTTGTAAAAAATTTATCTATGAAATAATCATAAATGAACGAGAAGGATAATTTGTATATGCTTTAGTCACAAGATGTTTTTGGAAAAGATGATTATAGACTGACAAGATAAACAGGTGGTACAGAATTTTCTAAATCTCAATCATTATGTTTTGATTAAGTCATCTTGGGTTCAAGTTAAATTTTAAATATCCCTGACTAAGTAATGGATAAGTATTAATCAATATGGAAGTAAAAACATATTTTTATAGTATAGGAAAAAAGTCATATTAATTCAATCTTATTACAAAGGACATTTAGAGAGAAAAAATTATAAAAATATGAAAAAATGGGCAAAATACAGAAAAAATGTTATTTAAGAGTTGATGATGACAGAAAAAGATTATTTGAATGACTTAAAGTCTGTTATTAATAATGTTATGATAGCAGCAGAATAATTTAAGTTAATACCAGAAAATGAGATATAAATAACTTTTAGTAATCTCTATTAAATTTACAATTTCAATTAATTGTTTTATAAAGATATTTAGGGTAAGAATATATTAGATATTTTAGAATAATTTTGCCATTATCATCCTAATTCGTGTTTTGGAAATGTATTAGCAAAATTTACTCCATTTTTTAAAATATACTTCAAATATTATTCAGAATACAAAGATTATCAAATTAAAAATTTAAGAGAATCTTATCCTGCATTTGATTATCATTTGAAAACATTAGAAGATGCTAATTTATTTAGGGGATGTGATTTAAACTCATTTTTAGTCAAACCTGTCTAAAGATTACCAAAATATGCCCTATTATTAAAAGATTTAGTTAAACACACTTGGAAAAGTCATCCTGATTATGATAGTCTAGTAAAAACTCTTCAATTATTTAATTCAGTTACAGGTCAAATAAATCAATAAATTGGAAAGTATAAAATTTATTTATTTTTAGTATTCTAAGAAATTAAGCTCTTTTTGATTTACAAAAAAAGTTTTTCGATGTTCTAAATGAGAATATTGTTGAATCAACTAGAAATTTTATCTTAAGTGAATCAATCTACTTATTAAGATCAGGTTAAGAAGAACTAGTTCAATTGTATTTGTGTAGTGATTTGATAGTGTTATCAAAGAAAACATAAATTAGTTAATAACAAATAAATGAAAGATTATTAGTTTATTGCTATATAGATGAAAATTCCAAATTATAAGATGCCGAAAGCAAAAATTTAATATTAACATTAGAAATATAAGATAAAGAAGAGAAATTAATATTTTTATGTTAAGATTTGGAATAAAAAGAGAGATTATCATAAGAGTTTTCTTAAATTCTCAAAAGGAAGTTAGAAAAAGTATTCTCTAAAACTATTTCTACTTAAAAAGAATAAAAGAATGAACCTATAAGGGTTTTTGTAACTTCAATAACTAGAGGATAATCTAGAATGCCATTTAAAACATTTGCAAAATATAATCTCTCAGTAAATAAATTTTTTAATTTTAGGTTATTTTAGATAAGAAAGAATATATAATTTGGACTAGACATAAAATTTTATTGAAGATTTAAAAACTTCTTTAAAAATAATATAAAAAAGAATATTTATCAGAAAAAGATGGTAATATTTTATTTTAAAATTGGATTGAGAAAAAATTAAATAAATAAAATAATGATGGAAGAAAAGATATTGTTGAAACATTTTTAGAGACTCTCTTAAATTCTTCATTTGTAAAATCTTCACCTGAAAATTATATTAAATATCTCGGACTTCCATAAGGGTTTTATGAAAACAGTCCGAATTTTAATTAAATGAAATCTACAATAGAAGATTCTGAATCATCAAAATCCAGTCAGGATTCTTGAAATAAATAAAAATTTTCTATTTATATGGCATTAAAATAATATTAATTTTAAAGACATTTGTATTTCATTATTCAAATGAAAATAAATTTAAGACTGAATGCAATTATTTTTAATATATAAAAATAATGATCTATTTTTTCATCTTTCAAGTATGCTCTCATTTTTTGAGGGAGAAGAGTTTGCCAAGAAAACCTGTATTGTTATTAAAATAAAACATTCCTCCCATTACCAATAATAATACGAGCATCTAATAATAATATATTAAATAAAATTATTACTTGCATCCAAAACTCTGTTGAAAACAATGTTTTCTTCAAGAATGAAGATTCTTGTTTTGGTTTTACAGGTTCAGGATGTTATTTTAAGTACTCTTCTCTTTCTTTTTCTTCTTATTCTCTCTTTTTCTTAAAATAATCTGTCATAGCATATTCAAACACCTTAAATAATTGATATATAATATACTTCGAAATTGAATTTTCCTTAACCAAAGATTTCTGTAATATTTTCTCTACAAAGTCTTATCAATCTTCTAACATATTTTTTATCATTAAAATTTAATTGATGTTTGGTTACAAGTTCTTTAAGTATATCATCATTTTCATAATCAATGAGATCCAAATTCATATAGAATGACATTGTTTATACTGTTTCTAAGAGTCTTTATAATTCTTATTTGGCAATCTTCACTTAATCATATTTCTTTTATTCCTAAAAATTTAAATAAATTTATTACAGCATAAAACTCAATTATTCTATAATATTTATTAACCATTTCTTTAACAATTTCATATTCCTAATGTTCTTATGTCAATTATGGCATGCATACTCTATATAAGAATTGTTTATCTGTTTCATTTTACTATTAAATCAAATCTTCAGGATCAACTACATCTGTAACACCTTCTTCATAAGGAACTTTCCCATCTTCAATCATTTCTTATTCAATTTCATCAATTTCCTTGGCCCTTAAGAATAATGGTTCAACAATTTCTTAAACCCACTATTTCTTTTTTTTCAAAGCTTCCATAACTCTGTGTGCATGTTCAACATAGATTTCTTTAGCATTCTCTAAACCCATCAACTTTAAAATTCCAGGACCTTATTTAAAAATGTTTTCGACATTAGATAAACTAATAGCTTTCTCAATAAGTTCTTTTGCTTTTAATAGATCTTTATAAGTAGACCATTTATCATATAAGAATGCTTAAGAATATCTAAATAAATATTATGAATTTTCTTTTTATATAACACCTGCATCATCCAAGATCTTTTTTGCTAAATCAAAATGAGCCATCATCATATAACAAACTGACATATTGAGATACAAACCATACATAATGGAATTACACATTTCTTTATCAGCCTCATCCTTAAAAGAATTATATGAAATGATTACTTGAATGTGTTCAACACCATTATATTTAACATTTTCATCAGTGTAAATTGTCATTAATGATTTATATTATTTTTTGAATTCCTTTTATTCTTTTCTATATTATTTTGCTGATTTTTTCATATCTTCTAGTTCCTTTCTTTCCTTTTCAGTTATATTAGAAGTATCTTATTATTGATTTGCCTCTTCTTCATCAGATTCTTCCTCGGGTGGTTCTACTACTTCCAAATAACGGAAACAACCCAAAGCTCTTTCATAATATCTAATAGCTTCATCATATTCTTATTTTTGCAATAGCTTATTTCCTGAAAATGAAAATTATTAATACCCTTTTCTCTAAACTTATCATAAACAAAAAATCTTTAAGCCACTTCACATTGTCTAAGTTTTTTTGTGTTTTCGTCATCATGAAACAATGTACTTTTCAAATAAGTTGGATATGTATCAAATACTTTCCTTCTATCTTTAATTGGACCTAAGATTGAATAATTAAGAGCCTTACCTTTTTTAACTTCTTTAGAATCAAATGCCAACATCCACAATCCACGAGTATCAAGTAGATAATTCAAAGGACTTATATAATAAGTGTCATATTAATCTTCAAGATGGGCTAGTGGCGGATTTCTTTTTTTTTCACTTGACATAAATGGACATCCTCCTTTGGGTTACTTTTCTTTTTTCTCTTTTTTCTTTTCAGCACTTCCATCTGCAATTTTGATCTCTGGTTGTTGTTACATTTACTGGAAGGGACATTTGGATTTATCTGTATACTTCTCATGTCCTTTTGGAGGTTTCATAGCCTCCGAAAAAGGGCAAGAACCAAATTCAATATCTTTCTTCTAAGAACCTTAATTGCCTTGCATTGATTTCAAATATATTTTTAATTATGTATAATGTTTTCTTTAGGTGGAGTTCTTAAATAATATAAAATATATTTATTCACTGGTCCATGAAAATCATTCTCAAATTGTTGAAACATGTTTATAATCATCATAATTTTATTTTTTCTCTAAAAACGGAAGTTGATTTCTTTCTATTAATGTCTTTTAAATCTTTTAATTCATAAGAATCTTATTATTCTAATCAAATATTTTACCTGTTCTTTTCAAATTGGAGCACAATGTTGTTTAATCTTATATACCTTTTACTATTTATGATTTCCTTCATTCAAAATTTAATGATATTGAAAAACTATTTATAATAGCAAATTGATGAGCATTTGTGCCAACATATTTCAAATAATTCAATGTCAAATGCTGAGATTTATTTCTAATATTTCTTTAAGAATTTAGAAGGCTCTAATCTTTAATTAGTTCTATAAATTCATTTTTTAAGAATTATTTTAAACACTCTGTAATTCTATATATTACTATTCTTTTGTTTATTATTATGATCAAATAAAAGATCAGTCTTTGAGCAATGTTAATTTATAAATTGGTTAAGTTATAACAACATATTATGATATTCAAGTTTTTTCCAACCTTAAAATTTTAGTCAATTAATTCTTTATAATATCAATTATAATACTCTAAACTATATTCCATTGATCAATTTGTATAAGGAACTTATTGGTTTCTTCTAAATACCTACCAATAATGAAAAGTTAAATAAGGTTGAAAGGTCATCCTCTAAAAGTGATATTATAATCCATATTAGAGTAATTTTAGAAGGAACAATGGGTACCAGAAATTTATCTATGCTAAATTTAAAGAAATCAAGTATCTTTATTTCAATATATAACTAGGATTGATTTGATTGTTGAATTTTATAATGAGAAATTGATCTTTAAAATAAAAATTATTATTGACCTTCTCACTATATTTATAACATTATTCATTTATCTTAATTTAACTTATGGATAGCTCATTTTTTTAATAGTTTATTATTAAATTTAATGTAAGTATAAAATTACCTTTTTGTTTAGATTTAAACACTAAATTTTAAAAAGAATTTCTTGATATATATCTTAATTAAATTTCATCATTTTATTGCGAAGAATAGGTATAAAAAATTAAATTTTGAAATTAATATTATTTATATCATGAAAAATTGCTACATGATTACAAAAATCAAATTTATAATGGATAAACAATCTTAATTGATTATTTAATGAGTGTATTGTTAAGAAGACTTGGAAATTATATATTGATAAATAACTTAAACGATTATGTTAAATAGCAGTTAATTATTTATTTATACATTTCATTAATTTTAAATTCAAATTTTGCACAATATGAAGAAATCATTCAAAGAAGAATCCATGCCTCTTATTTTTTATTAATAAGAAACTCAAAGTATAGATTTACTAAATCATAATAGCCTATCAAATAAACCCTGATGCGATAGAAATAATAAAAAATATTCCATCACCCATAGGAATTGTTGGAGTCGCAGGTATGTATAGAACTGGAAAATCATACCTCCTCAATAGAATGCTTCTAAATAGATCAGATGGTTTTGGTGTAGGTCCAACAGTACTACCTTGTACTAAGGGACTTTGGATGTGGGGCAAACCATTACTAGGTTAAACAAGTGATGGAGAAAGCTGTTCAATATTAGTTGTAGATAGCGAAGGATTGGGTGCTCCAGATGAAGATTCTACACATGACATTAGAATCTTCTCTTTAACTATTTTATTGACATCATGTTTCATCTACAATTCTGTTGGCAGTATCGATGAAAATGCTTTACAAAACCTTAGTCTTGTAGTTAATCTAACTAAAAATATATAATTAAAGAAGTAAATAATAAATTTTGATTTTTAGTGGGCAATCCCTTTAAGATCTTGAAGATTTATCATAATACTTTCCTCAATTTTATTGGGTTGTTAGAGATTTTACTCTTTAATTAGTAGATAAGAATAGAGAATAAATTACTTCAAAGGATTATTTAGAAAATGCACTTTTAGTATCGAAAGGATCCTCTGAAGGAATAGACCAAAAAAATAAGATTAGAAAATTATTGACAACATTTTTTAAAGATAGAGATTGTATCACATTAGTAAGACCTTTGACTGAAGAAAGTAGTCTTCAAAATCTAGAGAATTTAGATTTTGATAAGTTAAGACCTGAATTCTTTGAATAGGTTATAAATCTACGAAAAAAGATACTCAATAGAATTAGACCAAAAATGCTTAATGGAAAGACACTCTCTGGTCAAATGTATTGTGATTTAATTCGTTCTTATGTTACAGCAATTAATAATGGTGCTGTACCTGCTATTGAATCTGCTTGGACATATATTTGCAAGAATGAATGTTAAAAAGCTGTTGCTGAAGCATTTGATACTTATGAATAAATTCTTAAAGAAAATCTTCATAATAGATTTCCAATTTCTAATGAAGATTTGAAAACATTTAATAGAAGTCTTAGAGAATAAGCATTTGCCTTATTCAAAAAGAAATGTGTTGGGGATGCAGATGAATACAAATTAGAATTATAAAGAAGAATTAAATAAAGATTTGCTGCAGTTAAATAGGAAAATGATAGAGAAGGTTCAAGAATGTGCTCCTAATTTATTTAATAAGAATTCTAACCTATTGATAGAAAACTTAAATTAGGGGAATATAAATCTTTTGGAGAATATGAAAAAGATATAAAAATGTTTTACAATTTTTTTATTGAAAATGGACCTAGAGTTGGAATTAGAAATTAAATTATTTTAGAATTTCTATAAAGAGCATTAATTGAAGGATCGAATTTATTTATTAGATAAAATGCTCAAGAAACAGATATGATGAAAAATGTTGCTTCTGAAACCTAGAAAAAATTAGAATAGGAATTGAAAGAAGTAAGATAAGATAGTTTGAAAGATAAAAATAATCTTTTGATGAAATTGGCATAAATAGAAAGTGAAAAAAGTGATTTAGAACTTAGAGAATAAGTTGCTAGGGATAACTTAGAGGAACTTAAAATACAAAAGGATTAAGTTGAAAGAGATTTAAAATTAGAATCTGAAAATGAAAAAATTGAATTAACTAGATAAATTTAAGAATTAAAGGGATAAGTTTTAAAAGCAGAAGAATTCAATAAAGATATGGAGAGAAATACTCTTTTTGGAAACTCTGAGTTTGAAAAAGAAAGGGCATTATTGGAATAAAAAATCAACTTTTTTGAAAAATTAGTAAATGAGATGAATGCAAAAGAAGTTGAATATTAGAATGAAATTAAGAATCAAAGAAAAGAACATAATCTATAATCTAAGGATTAATAAACTAAGTCTGATTAAATTGTTAGATAATTATAATAGAAACTTAGTGATTTATAGGAGAAAGTGAATGAAATGGAAAATGAATTAATTGAGAAGGAATCAAATTTTGAAAATGATTTCAAAAAATTTGAACATAAAGAAAGAAGTTTAACCAAATAAAATTTTGAATTGAATGAATAAATTTAAACATTAACAAGAGAACTAAAAGAATATAGAAGAAATGAGGAATAAATGTAATAAATGTTAAAGAATGATGCTAATAATTAGGTTAATGAATTGTTAGAAAAAGTTTAAGGATTTGAAGATCTAATTAAAGCTAAAGATGATTAATTGAAATAAACAAAGAGTCAAGGTGAAAAAGATAAGGCTTTGATGTAATAAAAGATGGAATTTATGGAAGTTTAATTGGATGAATATAAAAAGTAAATTGAAGAAAATAAAAAATCACATGAAGCAATTATGAAGGCTTTTGAGAATTCAAGTAATGAATCAACTTATAAGATTGACGCTGCTAAAATGAATGATTTAAGAGAACAACATAAGAGAGATCTTAAAAATATAGAAAATGAATATGAAAATGTTAAGAAGAGATTATAATAATAAGTAGATTAATTAAATGAGAAGAATAGTGAATTGGAACTCAAAGTTAAATTTGAAACTGGAGATCTCATTAAAGAAATTGAAAGTCTTAAAGAATAACTTTAAATAACAGAAGAATAGAGGAACAAATTACTTGAATAGAATAAAACTTTAGATGGATAGAAATTATCAATTTTGAAAGATTAAGAGTTAAAATATTAAAAGAAAATTAAATCATTGGAATAAGCAATGGATGATTCAGATACAAAAACAGCTAGAGAAGTTAACTAGGCTCAAGCAAAAGCAGAGGAATCTTTGACTTAATTAAAAAATTTCTATGAAATTGAGAGAGAAAGATTAGAAAGAAGAATCTGTGAAGAAAAAGAAAAAAGTGATAAGAAATTCTAAGCTGCTTAAGAAGAATTTTATCATAAACTTAGAGAAACTGAATAAAATTATGAAGAGGAAATTGAAACTCTTAAAGATGATTTAAGAGATTAAGTGTAATAATATACTAATACAATTTAATAATATGATCATGAAATAGCATTAAAATAATAAACTATTGAGATCTTTGAAAAACATATTAAAGAAATTAAAGAATAACTTATATCACTTTAGAATAATAATAATGCAACTTTAGAATAATAAATGAACTCTTTTACTACTGAAAGAAAAAGTTTGATTTCTAAAATTGATGTTCTATCAAGTTAGTTAAATAATCTATAAAAGGAACATATGGCATTATAATAAAAAAAAGATCTTTTGGAAAATGAGAAAACAAGAAAAGAATAATAATTTGAATAAACAAGAAAAGAATGGTTAGAAGAAAAGAGAGAATTGATAGAAAGATTAGAAGATACAAAATCAAGACTTCAAAAAATGAATGATGAATTCTTAGATAAGAAAATTGAATATGGTAGAGAAACAGCATTAACTTAATAATAAAATGAATTTTTATAGAAAAAGATTGAAGATTTATAAAAATAAATAGATACTTAATAATCAAGATTTGATGAGAAGATTAAATAATAAAAAAATGAATATTCTGTAGAACTAGAATAAAAATTGGAAAGAGCATAAGAGGAAAAAACAGCCATTGAAACTAAATATGATAAGATAAAGAAATAATTAAAAGAAAATGAATATCAATATAATAAATAAGCTTCAACTTTAGAAAGAGAAAAAGCAATCCTAAATGAAAAGTTAGGACATTTAGAATTAAGAAAGAATGAACTAGAATCAAAAATAAAGGATGAATCTGTTACTCTTTCTTAATAGTAGGCAGCTTTGAGAGAACAAATAGCTATAGAGAAGAAATAATTACAATAAGAATTAGAAAAATATAAATAATTTAATCTTTAATTGGAATAAGAGAAGAGTGAAATTCATACAAGTTATGAAAGAGATAAAGCTTTATGGGAAGGTAAATTTTAATTTTTGGAATAACAAAAGGAATAAGCAAAATAAGATTTAATGGATGCATTAAAAAAATTTGAGATGACTTTAATGCATTTATAAAGAGCTAGATCAAATGAAAAAGATGAATAAGAAAATAATTTAAATGAATTATTATTAAGTGTAGAAAGAAAATATTAATCTTAAATTGAAGAAGCTAATTAAACACATTAAAGAATAGTTTAAGATTATGAAGATAAAATTAGAAGATTATAAAAAGAGGTTAAAACTCATAAAGATAAGATTTTAATTGATTAACATGGAAAAATTGGTAATTAATTATTGTCAGAAAAAAAATTTGCTGAAATGTTAGATAATGAAAAGAAATTATAATAAGAAATTGAAAATATTAAATAAGATAGGGATTATAAGATCTTTGAATATTAAAAGATGTTAGAATAAGAAAGGGAGAATTTGAAAGCTAAAATTGTAGAATTAGAAACCAAATATAAAGAGGTAGAAAGTAAAAGGTCTACCCTTATTTTTGAGTTTGAAAAAGAGAGAGCCAAATGGAATCTTGATAGGGATCATTTAAATAATATCAAAAATGAATTATCAGATTAATTAGAGAAAATAGGAGAGAAAAAAGAATAGTTATTGAGAGAAAATGAAAAGTTAAAAAATGAATAAAGAGCTACTAGACGTAGTGTTGCTGCTCATAATATGACTAGTAACAATATAAAGACTGGCAATACATATAGAAATCCTTTAAATAATATATCAAGTATTTAATTTTCATATAATTTAAGCTATTGGTCTTTAAAAATTAAGTCCAACTCATTCTAATAATACTTCTATATCTTCAGCCAACATTTCAGTCCTAAAAAAAAATAACTTAGCTGATATAACTAATTATGAAAAGACTGCTCCTTTAACATAGTAATCATTTTAAAATAGTAAATTTTACTTTTATGGAAACCAATAAGGACAAAATGATGATTCAGTGATTGGATAGAGTGAATTTCAAAAATGATATAATTAATATATATATATAATAATATTTATCTTAAATCTATTCTAAATTGTCAATTAACTTAATATTGATGGTAAACTCTTTAAAATATTATTCGAAATAAAAGACTCAAATTTAATACATATCTTTTTAAAAGCCTTAACTTCATCAAATCATATCTCTATGATATTTACTTTGATTAATAATAAAAGTTATAAAAATAAATTTCGGGCATTTAATTGATTTAAAATAAAAAAATTTACGCCCGAACAGGGTCTCGATCCCTGGACCTAGAGATTAAGAGTCTCTCGCTCTACCAAGCTGAGCTATCCGGGCGTATTAATATTTAGGTTAGTTGATATTCATTTAAGGACCTTGAAAATTAGAACAAATCATATTATTAATAATTTTTACTATAGTAAATATTTTTCGTTTATTACATTTATCTATTGAATGATTTGATTATACATTTTAGAAATATGAAGAACTCAATCTAAAAAGTAGGTTAAACCATTTGAATACGATATACGATATAAATAAATTATATTAAAATAATTTATATATATTGGTTATTAATGGATTAAAATAATAATGAAGATGTTCAGAATGATATATAGTATCCATTTTAGGCGATGCTATCAGAAGATTAATTTCACTTATTTGAAGACGTTAAGGTGAAGTTGATTGGTTAAAATGGAAAGGAAATTGAATTTACCCCAAATTCTGGAAATCTACTTATTACTAATGAGAGATTGTGTTGGTATAGTTTGCCATAATGTAATGAAACATTAACAAATGAATAATTGTAAAAAGATATATAAATTGAAAAAACACAAGAGAATACATCTTTAGTTTCTAATATGAATGGAAAATCATTTATGTTTAATTATGAAACCTTAGTCTCACATGGATAATAAGGAGATTAATTTATGTGTTTTTTAGGGTCTCAAGAAGAGGAAGAAATGGAATTAGAAGAGGAATAAGAGGCTTTAATTGAATTAATTTAGTAATAAAATCCAGCTGAAATAGTTAATTTAGGGAAGGGTGAATATTAGGTAAGCATATATTTAGAGATAGATATATTTTGATCTTAGTAAATAATCAAATGAAACAAAAAATAAAATAAATGATATTTTTACAGAATTAGCAACAGCTAATGTAGAGATGGAAGATGAAGGTGATGAATTTATGGATGAAATGATTACAGCTGATAATATTGATTAAGATGGAAATATTATTGTTAAAAAATAATAATAATAGGAAGATGAATAAAAAGAAGATAATGATGAAGATTATGAAGATATAGATGATGATGAAGAAGAAGATGAAGAAGAAGATAATTAATTTGTTAATAAATGAATAATTAAGAATAAAATTGATTTTTCATTTCAATATAATTTCATCAACACATGATTCTATTCCCATTAATTATTGAACATCTTTATTATTTATAAGTTCAAATTATTTGTATCTAGGAACAATAAAACTTTTGAATTTAAATTCTGTGCCAAGATTTTAATCATCTCCTTCTTTACAGATTTTCATAGTTTTTCCTTAAAAGTAACACTATTCAAATAATTCAACACAATTCTTATCTGATATAATCAAATCTTCATCTATGATATAAGCCAAAATCGAAACTTAGGCTTACATTAATTATGCATCATTCCCTAGAATATGAATTAAATATATTACAAGTTCCAATTTCTGCTAATACTTTTTCATCATATTTTAAGTTTTGTAATTGAATTTTAATCGATTAACTCTTAAATAGAAATTCAGTTATACCCCCAATCAAGATTGGTTTATCAACATTAAGATCATACGAAAAACTAATAAATGCTTTACCCTTCTATTCTTTAACCCAAGGATGATTTTTAGTTACAGAAAATGGAATAAACTTAGGATATAAAGCATGTTTTGATCCAGATATAATACACAATTTTATCATTTTGACTGAGTTTGTGACTTACAAATATGCATTTCCATTATCAATTTTTTCAACCTAAATTCCAATTTGACTAGAACTTCCTTATACACCAATAATTGAATATGCAAAATTATTCTCATAGACTGGAACAATCAATTATTGTTTGAAAGATGTATAATAAGCTACCTCAACTCTAGGATCAAAAATTGCTAACCATTAAACTTATACTGTTATTGGATCATCAATATATTTCTAGTAAATTAATTTGAATCCTTTAGTATTCACTTCTGTAACATCTATTTCAAATCCATATTTCTATCCTGTCATTGATAACTTTGTTAAAGTAATGTAGATAACAGGTGTCTCCAAAAATGGTTCTGAGAATGTAATATCTTAAATTAACTTCTCATCCTCTAAGGTGATGCTTTTCTCAATTTATTACTCAGCTTTGACTTTATCATAAGCTAAGGCTATTGCTATTAGAAGAATTAAAAAACGTAAATTCATTTAATTTATATAATAAATTAGATAAGATTATTTTAATTATGTTATCAAACCTATTCCCATTTTATAAAGATAAGAAAGATAATTCTTATATGTTGTTTGGAAAATAGAATAATAAAGAACATGCAGATATGTTTACAACATTTAGAACTTAATTAAAACCTTAATTTCGAAGCATCATTAATCATTTTCTTAATAAGTTGCAACTAAAATAAAATGCTTAATTAATTATAAAATAGAACTTAAGCAGCTTTTATATATGGAAAAACCAAAAATAGGAAGTAGAAGTATTTTACATAGATGAATCATTAACCTCAGAAATTAAATATAAAAATTAAATATCAGATGAGACTTATAAATAATTTTATGAAATCTTATTAAATTTGAGTAATTTAAATATTTTAGATGTCTAACAAGAGATAACAACTGATAATTTTTTTAAAGAAATCGATCAATTGTATCATAATATTGCTATAGTTATCTAGAAAGAATAAAAGAAAGGAAATACAGATTAAAAATTTACAGTCTTAAAAATACTAACAAGAAATACTATGATTTTAAGACCAAGTGGAGATTTGTATATTAATTTATTATAATTAGAATTAAATTACCTAAAATAAACAACAATATTAATAATTACAATCATACTAATATTTACATATCTACTAGAATTCCTTTTTGCTATCCTTTGTAAGGAGACTAAGATCAAACAGTATTTAAATACACAGGATCAATAGATTAATAAACTTATTTACCAAATGGATAAGGAATACTAGATTGTGAAGGAGTATTTTAATTTAAGTGTAACTTTGTAGATGGATTGGCAACAGGAAAAGGTTCTTTAGATTTAAAAATCTAAAAACAAAAGTTTGAAGGTTATTTCTAGAATGGATTCAAACATGGTGAATCAGTAACTTCTAATCCAAATGAAACTTTTACTACTGGATATTATTAGAATAATATGAAATAAGGAGTATTTATTACAAAAAAATTAAATGGACACTAAGGGTCAGATGCCTATTATAAAAATGATTAAAAAGTGAATTAGTATGTATACAAATTTGATGAAAAAATGATCCCTACTAGATATTTAGTTAATCATAAGGATATTTCAATAAATAATCATTTTTTTTCTGGGTTGACTGAAGAGAAATGGGTAAATTAATTATTAGTGGATTACTATCTAAGTATCTTGACTGATTATTATAAACATACCTCAAATGCATAGATATATTTATTTAATACAACATAATCATAAGACTTATTTACAAGTTAAATCAGTTCATTTGATCATAAAAGTTTAAAATTACCATAGAAGTATCAATAAATAATTAATTAATACGAAAAGTATAACAAAATAGTATTTATTTTGAATGCTGATTAAGTACATTTTTTAGTTGTTGTATACTAAAATAAATCATTGTTTATGCTAAATTCTTATGCAAACTAAAATGATCATAAAATATTATCTGCTGTAGGTTCAATATTTCCAATCTAACTCAATTTATAATAGATTTAAGTTGAATAGTAATAGAACAATTATGATTGCTCATTATATTCAATTTATAATGTGATTCTATAATATAAGTATTACAATATAGATGTTGATAAGATTGATTACAAAGTATCATTCAAGTACATTAAAAAACTAAGATTACATCTAAAAAATATGATAAGCAATGATTATGCTCACATAATCCTACCTTAAAATTGATTTGTAATTTTAGTAATTATAATTTTATTATTGCAGAATAAAAATAAATTAAAACAAATAACATTAATCAAAAGTCAGTAGGATTTGGTCTCTATTCATGACCAGAATATCTTTTTTTAATATCATCTATTATTATATTTTTAATAGAATTTACTTCTTTTTTTCAATCTATCTTCTAATGCATTCTTTTGATTATCAAGATCTTTTTGCATAAGTTCATCTAACTGAGCAACATGATCATCATAATCTTATAAGATTTACTATGCCTTGTCATATTCCTTCTCTAATCTATCATGCATAGTTAAAAAAGTAGCTAAAGAGTTTCTAACTTAGGGTTTGTTCATATTCATATAAGCTTCCATCTCTTCTACATTTGATTACTTGCAATAAGATTGTTGACTTTTCTCTAACATTTGTTGCAATTAATTATCACCACTTTATTAAATGCATTATCTAACTTATGGTTGTTCTAATAAACTATTAATTTTATCCTTAAAGTAAATCATCAATCCATCTTATCCTTATAATTATTCAATAATAATAAGATAGCTATCAATTAAAGTTCGTATTAACTCGATATTTGGATTATGTAATAGAGATTATTTTGGCTCTAATGACAATAAAGAGATATAGAATTCAGGAGGTAAAACCTATTTGTTTTGATTAATTTATTAGTGTTCTTTTTTCATTTCTGTAAAATAGTTCATAGCAGCTCTACTATTAACTTAACTCTATTTTTATTTTGGGAAGATCAACAATCGAGGAGACTTTTATTCAACTTATAGTTTCTTTAAATTCATATAATTGTTCATTTATATATATTTTAAATAATTATTTTGTTATTCATAAAAATAAGAATAATACATCTTTAACTTATATAATATTGATTCAATATAGGTAAAACATTTCCTATTGCTAAATATGCTAGATATAGATCAAACCTATAGATTACCCTTAATACTTCAATCAATAGATTATCAGGTATAAGCACTTTAAGGAGCAATCAAAATTTAGTTTGTTTTGTATTTGTAAGGGTCATTAAATTCAACTTTTGCTAATGGAGCACCTCTTCCTGGATCATTAATAATCTCATTGATCAACACCTCTAACATAAACCATGTCTCTCAGAATAATCAAAATGTCTAAATTAGGTACTTCCAACTCTTTAGTTTTAATGTGCTTTGAAAACACTATTGGATTTACCCTTTCTTTATGCGAGTATGGTATAATATTGAATTGTTACTTCTAATTCTCTTGCCCATATTTAAAAATATATTTTAATATTTAATGTTCAATCATTTCCCTACTCTTAGATTATTCCAATAACGTTTATATTTTTTATTATGTAATTCTGTCATAGTTTGATGAAATCGCTCTCTTCTTTAACTGGTGTATTCCATTAAATCGAGATTTTAAGCATGTTTTTAATTAATTTCTTGAATAGATTCCACTCTTGTTTCAGTATCCTTTTTTTCCATTGCCTTTAATAATTCAGTAGCTAAATTCGAGTTTTTTTATTTTCCTTTTTCGAAACTAGGAATGAATTATGCCTTCTCATTAAATTTATCATATTTAGTTATGATTCTTTCAATTTTTGCTTCTTAAAACATTAAGTAATTGACCTTTCTCGTTTTGACTTCTTCGTCTTTAGGCTTGAAGACTACTCAAATACAAATATATTACACGTATTTCCAGACATTGAGAGATTTTAACTACTCCAAAATCCATCACTATACTTTGTCTTTAATTGCTGGACCTATCTAAAATCTAATGAGGGTAATGAATGATGTGATCTAAATTAAGAATTTCCATAATTATAAATTTTCTAACTAACTTTCTCTACTTCCTTTTATATAAATTTTGGTTGGTTGCTAAATCTTTGATTCAAAAACACTTTAATTTTCTCAGGTGAATTCATTCTCTATTCCAGAAGATCTATATATCCTCCAAACTATTCCTTGTCAATATTTGATCTCTTCAATAGATCGCTAGTATTATCTATTTGTTATTATTAAATTAATAAACCTCGTTGATGTTCTAACTTCAGAATCTTTTAGTTCTTCTTTAAAATCTCTTTTAATTACTCTTATAATTCGACTCCTTTTTTTGTAATTGTGATTCGTTGACAAGACATAAATATTTAATTAAATAAAATGTTTTCCAAATTTAAGAAAAAGGAATAATAAAATCATTTACAATAAAAGTCAAATACTTTTTGTTATCATTAATACTAATACAATATAATTGCAACTTAATTAACGATTTTCTGAATAATCAATATTTTAGGAAATCTTTAAGTTAACCCTCTATTGTAAACACAATAATAGTAATGTTCACATCAGGTAATCTCTCTTATTGTATTTTTTGATGATCCATAACTCTATACTTAAATAGGATTAAAGTTTCTTTATAAGACAAAACATGAGTCCTCTTAATTAAAAAATTAATCTATAATATGATATTAAAATTAATGTTTGTAATTAAAATATTGATTATTCTATCATAATAGAAATTTAAAAAATGGTAGAAACAGGTTATTTAATATTTGACATTTTGTTGATATTCAGATAAATCATACACATCTATCTTATTGTTATTATTATTATTTCTATTACTATTGGAAACAGTAACAAATTATTATATCAAAATCTAATATTAGTAAGTATTATTTATTTTTAATCATCCTTTTGATATATTATTCTTGTGAAGATGAATTTTTAATTTGCATTCAAAAAAGTATACTCTGAATCAACTTAAATTTACATATGTAAAGTCATAATTTATAATATTAATAATCAAGCAATAATATTTTTATATTATAATTCAAACTCATTCATCAAATTCTAAACATCCTATGCTGTTAAACTCTGATCTAAAATTCTTTGTTCAGACTCTTCAATTAATTCACCTATTTTCATTAATTATGGAACACTTAGATTATTGTTTTTATACTATTGTTTAACTTCATTTATTTTTCTTTCACACTAATATCTAATATCATGAGTCTAATAATAATATGAAATATTTAAATATTACTAGTTAAACATTACTATCATCTATTTCTAATTGATTTTCAATTTCAATCATTTCTATAAGTCCAATTCTCTAATCTTATATTGGAATGGCAATTTAATTATCTATAGTCATTTGAATCACTCCAAAATCATCATAATAAAACATAATTAATCTTGTATTATTAATTAGATAAGTTTTAATCAATGCTTGGCATCCAATAGGTGGAGGATCATAAAATAGAGATATTACATAAGGCTTAAACTAATCTAATTATTTTATTAAGCCATGACAAAATCTTTAACATTCACCATTAAGGACAAAATACTCTCTCAAATTAATCTACTGCATTAATTAATTATTCTAATCAGAAATTTTGATTCCTATAAAAATAGGATAATGTTCATATAAATTTAAATAATGTTGATTAGATTATTCTTTTTTTAATTAATCCTTTCTTTGAGTAATTAATGTATTTGAAACTGCACAACCTTGACAAATAGCCTCAGTTGCATGTATTGTACTTTAAATTTATTTACCTTCAAAAATGGTTTTAATACATTATTAAATAATTGGAATTCTAGAACCTCCTCCTAAAGTAACTATTAGATTAAATTAGTAATTTTAGGTCTAATGATAAAGATTAAATAACAAATTTTAAATCGATTCTAAAACTGGTTATGTGATTGTTTCATATTGTTCTCTTAAATAATATCTATTATTTACCTTGTTAAATTGTATGTAAAATCTACTTCTGGAATAAGTTATTCAATATCAATATAAGTGTCTTTATTTGCACTTAGACGTTTCCTAACATTTTCACATGTATCCAACAATCTCAAATAATATTTACTCTGTTTATCTATGGTGATCTTTGCTTGATTGATTATCCATTCAGCTAAATAATTATCCATCTAGAATGTTCCTAGATTTCTATCGAAAACCTCACATAAAACTTATTCTTATGATAATAAAAATGCTGTGAATTTTGAATGTCCAAAATCAATTATCATCATTTCTTTTTGTAGAACATTATTTTGACAATAATTAACATAAGTACTTATTGCCATATTTTCTGGAATTGCTGCCAATACTTGAATTTTACTTATTTAAATTGCTCTCCATAATCTAATTAAATCAAATTGAGTATAAAAATCAGGATAGGATATAACAATTGTATTATTACAATTTTGAAGTAATTTTCTAAGAAATGCTCCTATCTGTTATTCAGGTTCCAATTTAATTGATTTACCTTTATATTAAAATGTATGAGCCTTTTAGAAACCTCTGACTGAATTTAATACATTAGATCTATAAGAATGTGCAGCTGTGTTTCCGAAGAATCTTTCATGTGTCTAAAAAACTATGACATTTTCTGTTTCTCTTTAACCTTCATTGAGTACTACATCAGCTGTAAATAAGTTGCATTTTGCAAGTAGTGTATACCTACCACCTAAATCTACTCCATAACCTTAATTTTCTTCTTACATTAATATGATTAATAATAATGATTCAGATTAAGAACTTATGTAACAGATTCTTACTCTATATGCTGATAGAGAAGAAAAGATTAATAAAAATTATCACATTCATTCAAAATTCAATTGTGATTGTTCAATATGTCACCATCAATTAATGACAGACAATCAATTAAAAAAGGATTTAGTTTATGATGATTTCTATGATTAACCAAGTGATCGATATTTACCTGATGAATAAACTCATGTAAGATTCATGAAGAAAGATGGAGGATCATAATTATTACCTTAAATTAGAGATCCTATAGATTTCTTAAGTCTTTCTATTAAAATGATGTAACCAACAAAAAATGGAAAAACATTAAATCTTAGAGTAATGGATACTTTATTCTTCTATTAAAGAGAACCTTGTGTATTGATTTATCATGACAAGGATAAAGGTCTTAGAATCATCAGAGACAGACATTTATTAACTAATTTATAAGAACTAGGTTAGTTTTTAGTAAAAAGAAGAACAGAATATGATATAGAATTAAGGATAGCAACAGAGAAAAGAGAGAATAAAGATTTCAATAATTTAGAATTTGATTAGAAGAGTGCTGAAATTTAATAAGGAATTAAAAAATATGTTTAAAATATTGGAATCTAGAAGGATTTTATTTTAGTTAAATTCAAAAATGGTGGAGAATAGATAATGTCATAGTTAGCAGCTATGTAGTTATTTGAAAAGAGAAAAATTGATTCAGTATGGGATACAATAGTAATGATACAAGCATACCCTTATGATTTTTATGGAAAGCTTATATTTAAAGTGAAAGAGAATCCAGATAAATTGGAAAATAATAAATTATGTAAATAATCTATAGGAAAAGATACAAAGAAATTTAAAGAAGAAGAAAAGCCAACAGAATCAAAGTAAAGTAAATAAAAAATGGCAGATGATAATATAAAGTTAACAGAAGAATAAAAATTACAATTAAATTAAATAAATAAAACTAGATATCAACGTATCACATATATAAAGGATGATATTAAGTATTAAGAGTAATTTGATAAAGCTTTAGAACAAATTTGTTAAATAAATAATCCCAATTTTTAGACAGGTAATCATATCCGTTAACATGAAATGTACTTAAAAGAATTAAAGAAAAAGAGTATGTCATAATTTTTATAGTAATAAATCAAATATAATTATTAGTTATCATATGTATTAGATTGTTCATTTTTTTGAAGCATATCATCAACGAAAAATAATGAAATTAAGATTAGATTTTGCTAAAGATGATTTTGATAATCTTTATATTATAGATGTAGGATAATTATAGTTTATAGATGTAAGAAAGATTGAATGGGATGAAATGATATTGAAAGAGATATCTTTAATTAATCCAGATTATAAATAGCTTGTATTAAGAGAAATAGAAGAGAAGGAAAAATTGTAAAGAGAAGGTGAAGTAGTAGTCAATCATTAGAGATAAAAATATTTAAAATAGGCATTTGATGAGGTTGTAGGCTATTTCAGAGAACAATATAGTAAAGCTATTGATAAATGTGAATCAGACTTATAAAATCAACCAGATATTGATAAAACTGATGAAATATTTAAAAAAATAAATCCTAGAACAGATTTAAAGTTTTCAGAAATGTTAGCTATACACAAACCTGATGAGATCATTAAATAGAAAGATTTATTGAGCAATTTCCCAATTGATAAGGCAAGATTCTTAAGTCAATAGAAATATTACAGATAATCTAAGTAATTGGTTGAAAGTAAGGAAAAATACAAGAAATAATTAAGATTAAGTGCTAGTAAATTATCAACAGTTGATTTGAGATCATCAAAATATGCTTTCACTACTAAATGAAAATTTATTAACTTTATATGTAATATGAAGTAATCAAAATTGGAGTAATTCATGAAGAATATAGTTTTAAATTTCTCTTAATTCTCTTTAGAGTGCAGATAAATTTGATTTGGTTTCTGTCTTAAACTATGCAATGACTTGTAACATTTATAGTTTTATTATTCTTATATTAATCTGTTACTTTTGTTCTTCTGTTATCTCACTTTTCTATAAGGTTTCATATAATGAATTTTCGGTTTCTTAAATTTCACTTATGGTGTTAGTTAATTTTTATGTGATTGTATTCAAAGTTGTTGTATTATTAAGTTCATAGTATTATATAAATGTTGGTATTTAAATATTCTTATTTTCTTTCTCTTAATCATTAGGGTAATATTTGGTTTCATATTTTTCGGACAAATGAGAAACCGTACTATTGTTTGAATTCATCTAACAGATAATTAAGATATTCTGAATGTGTATAATTAAAATTAAATGATTCATTTATCTAGAGGATTGAAGAATCAACTTAGACAAGTCACAATTCAAACATTTGCAAATTCTACTAAAGTACCCAATCCTTTTGCACATCATGACGATCATGGAGATCATGGTGATCATGGAGATCATGGACATGGAGATCATGGTCATGGAGATCATGGACATGGAGTACCTCATGGCAGAGGCAGACCCAAAGTTGAATTCAATACAATTACTTAACATTTGGATCACTAAAATTTGTATACCTATTTTGAGTGTAATCAATCATTATTAAATCTTAGAGGGTCCTGGTTATATGCATTATCCAGGTGTCAACTACAATGAAGCTCACGATAAGCCCTATGATTGGAGAGATGATCCAAAATACAATCCAGACTATATCATTCCTACTAAACATATTGGTTGTCCAGATCCAAAAACATACGTATGGCCATTTGAAGGAAAACTTGTTCATTTCAATCCTTCTGAAGCCTTACCATAAGATCATCTTTACAATCCATCACTTCTATTAAAACCAGAAAACAAATAAGTAGGTCATCCAATCTAACATTTAACTGCAGCCTAATAAGATTAAGATGCTGATGTTAACCATGAATTTGATTATGAATCTGAAGATTGTGATTTCTAAACTGAGAGTTTCAGAACTTAGCATTTCAGAAAAAGAGGACCTATGTGGCCATGGGCTTTAATAGCTACTATGCCATTTGTTTACTTCTGTAATATCATTCATCTTATACATTTTAGGGGCTGAATTCCTTTACCAAAGATATCCAGATGAAGATCATTGGAGAATCACTCATCCACCCCCTCTCAATTTCCCTGATAGTGAAGTAATTCTTATTATATATACATCTAGGATACTGATGATACTGATTCTTATTAAGATTATCACACTCCAGGTGGTAGATTCCTGAGAGATATTGGTATTATTGGAGATTTATGGTTTGATATAAAAGACGGTAAGAAGGTAATGAATAAATGGTCTGGATGCAACCAACCACTTCCAGATATTTGAATAATACAACAATAAATTATCAAAGAATTATTAAATCAACTTCAGATGCATATACCTTTTCCCATCATTTTATCCTATACTTATCTACATATATTATAATTAATGAAAACCCTTTAAAGTTTTTCTTAATTTATTTAAGATTTTTTATTTAATCTATTTTAATCCCTTTTATTCCATTTAATTAGGCTTAATTCTATTTGGAATTAATATTAAGTCAAACATGCAATGTATAAACTACATTAATTGCAAATATTCCTTCTAATAAATTTAAGAAATAGTAATTTATCATTTCTTATTTATTTTTAAATGATGAAATCAATTCAAATTTTAAATATCTATGTTTAATCACCTAGTCTAATTGCTTCTATGTCCAATGAACTGCTATAATTGAAAATTTTATTTTTGTAGAGGTTGTATTGAGTTCTTAAATGAGGAAGTATATTAATGTATAAAAACGGTATTTATATAAATATTATTATTATTGAAAAAGAATGAAAAGTATTTCAGGAGTGTTAGTCATTCTACTTTTAAGTTAGAGTGTATTTTGCAGCCCCAAGAAGATCAACACAGACTTTTTGAATTTACTTAGTTCTAAAACAAATGTCTTAAGTTCTCAAGATGCCATTCAATCAGTGCTTACTTTGCTTGAAGATCTGTAGGGTGCAAATGTTGAAGCTCAAGATAAGGCAGACCTTACCTTTAAACGTTTTGAATCTGCCATTTTGTAGGATATCAATGAGTTCTCAGGAATTGTTAATGTTAATTCAAAGAGTGCTGCTGCAGCCTAATAAGACTTAGAAGCAGTAGAGTATTTATTTATCTTTAAAAAACATTAAGTCTTAAGATTCAATAAACAACAGATTACTTGAATTGGAATAACAAGAGATTTAAGGCAAATGAAGTTAAGCTTGAAAATTTGGCTGAATAACGATGTGAAGCCAATGCACTTTTCATTGATACTCTTAGAGAATACAAAAATGCTCTTTCAGTTCTAGATTGGGTCAGAAGTGATGCTTAAAGCAAATAAAGTAATTTTGTAGAAAAGAATCATGTTGGAGATTATGCAGAAAAATTGAGTAAGTATGCAAACTTGTTTGAAGAGTAAGCTGTTTAAGATTTTGTTAAATTAGGAGAAGAAGAAACTTCATTTGCATAAACAAGTACTTTTTTTCTATATTAAATTTAAGGATCACGAGGAAATGGAGAATAATTAGCTTCATTAGTAGAAAAAGATGTTGTTGGAATCATTTAATAATTAATTGAAAAATTGAGAGAAACAATCAAAGGTTTAGAAGAATAAGAAATCTAATCTGCCAATGATTTTGCTGATTTCAAGCAAACCTACTTGCTGAATAAGAATCTCTTAAATAAGAATATGATGCTAAAGCTAAATTCTTGAATTCACTTTAAAATGATAAGGAATTAGCTTCAGATATATTAATTAAAAAGAAGGAACTCTAAGAGTAAAGTATGAGAATCTTAAGTTTGACATAAGGTAATGATTAATATACATTCTTTTAGAGGAATACAATTATAAAAAGAAATTGTACAATTCTGAAAAAGAGAAGAGACATGAAGAGAATTAATTATTAGAGGAATCTCTTTTAATTTATAGAGAAAAGATTGCAACAGTTAACGAGTATTTGAAAAAGAGAGTAAATGAATATGTAGGTGAATCCCTTATTGAAGAACATGCAGTTAGTAATCAAGCACCAGTTTAAAATAGAAAGGGAAAATAATGAAAAACCACCAAATATTAAAATTATTATTATTTAAAAAGTTTCTTCACAAAAAACCTAAATTTATTACGGTTCTTTTTAAGGATTATATTATTTTACAAAGTAATATAATTTCTATGGATGATTAAATAGATATTAATAAAATTTTATTTTCACTATTTAATCTCATGAATAAATAACTTTATGATTAAAGTTATTCATCCATTATTTCTTTATGATATTATTTAAAGATATAATTAGAACTTAAATTAAATTAATAGTTTAGGATCAAAATTATTAAATTGCATATAACCTTAGAAGAATTTTAAAATCTCTTGTTTACAGAGTCTAAAAAAGAATTAAATGACCAAGATCAAAATAATACTGTTGGATAAATAAATTTAAATTGAATAGCAATTTATAGGAGTGTGTAAAATATTCAAAACAAATCAATTAGTTAGAATTTATTCTATTTTTACTTATTTTTATATTATTTAAAGTATTTTAGATCAAAACTATTAGTTATTCTATTTAATAAAAGTAAAATTGGATTGAAATTATTTTAGAATTGAATAATAGTATAATAAGAATAAAATGAAGCTTTATTTGATCATAAATCTATAGTATTTAGATAAAGAATAACTTATTTTAAGATTAAAAATTCAAAGGTTGTTTATAAAATAATCTATTAGTATAGAATAAAGATATTCTTTATAAGATAATTGAAAATTTAATAAATAATATATAATTATACAATTAATTTATATCCAATTGATTAGATAAATACATAAATAATTATTGTACTACGTGTTTATAATGATATCAATAGAAGAAACCAAGGATTTTACCTCCAATATGTCTTTATCTGGCTTCTTCATGTGTAAGGATTCCAACATTGGTTGTAAGGACGACACAACCAAATTGTCTAGCAGGTAGAATGTTATTAGCCCATTTTTCAAATTCTCCTAATGTAACATCATATCTAGGAGAGATTACACCACATTTTATTAATGCGTCCTAAAATTTAATGATTATTGGATACCCAATAATTCAACAACAATCTTGCCACTTCTATGATCATCAACGATTTCAAATTCACCAATGTAGCCGTGTCTTTGCATAACTTATAAGAACTTCACAACTAATTTGGATGTGGTCTAATGAGCACTTGCTTTCTTCCTTGTCTTAAATAGTTAGGACAACAAGTACAACCTTTCAGCGTTCACAATAGAACGGAGGCAATCATTAAGGACGTTCATTTTCACCATTCGTCAATAAATATTTTTTTTAATTATTTTTAAATCTTATTTAATATGCTAACTTATTATTTTAATATGTTATAATATGTTCAATCAACCACGGCCTTTCGAAAGACTTGCATTATGTATAAAATAATTACTCTGGGTCTTATTTAAGTACTTTCTTTGCCTATTTCAATGCTTTCAATGTTTTTTGGAGTTATTATCTTTCTTAAAGGATGTAGACAGGCTATAATTGATAAATAGTAATGCATTTACTTCTTCTAACATTTAGAAAACGTTATCACTCTTGTTCATTTAATCATATAAAACCAACTACATTTTGTCCAAAGTTTATTTGACTAAGTAATACCCAATATACTAATAGTATTAGATGAGACTTTTACTTTTGGAATGCTATCTCTAAGATTTCTAATTAAGATTTTATAATAGAGATCAACTCTATTTCTGAGTTCTCTGACTAAGATCTTTTTTGGATCAAGACTCTTAGAGTTTTATTTAAATACAAGATCTGCTTTGGTAGTTAAGTATTCCTCATCATTGGTATAGATGTAATTCATTTCTGATTCAATTTAATTTATCACAACTTATTCAGCCTTGGCTCTTTAAGACTCTATGACTTTTCTACTCATTTCTGAGATTTCATCTAGAACTGAAGGGAATCTAGTGAATACCTATATAAAAAGAGAATTTAATACTTTTCTTAATATTTATTAACTTATTTCATCCATGTATTAGAATATTTAATCTAGAACATCTTAAGCAGGTCGAATGAGTGCTTAAACTTATGGAACAATTAAATAGAGAAAACTATCAAAAGATGGAAACCCAGGGATACTATCACCTTAATGTAATTGATCAGCTAATTCAATATCTTTATCTAGATAACAATCAGTGACATGATATTTTTCATCAGCAAATTCTTGATAAAGTTCATTAAACATTTATTTAATTTTAGCACCTCCTGTGAGTTCAATTTTCTTTTCTTCATCAGTAATAGTAGCTTCATTTTTATCATATTTTCCATCCATTGTATTTTTAAATCCATCTGTATAATCTTGTAGTAAATTAAAAACTAATTAAACTTTATCCTTTTAATCTCTTGGTAACTCAGAACCAAGTAATTTGAGTTTATCTTCGCATTCATCGCCTTTAGTATCAATTTCCTTGATAATATCAGGTAAACATTTTCTAATGTGCTGATATAAGACAGTTGTCAATTTTTCAATTAATGCTCTAGTTCCTAATATATCTTAAGGGATTCCTGCATATCTAGGATCATTTTAAAAATAGTCTTCTTCTTAACGAAGTGCTTTTTAAACAGGAACTTTATTAATGATATCTTATTAGCTTCGATTTTTGACTCCTATATATCCTAATCTCAATTTGACTTCCTCATTCAACAAAACTTTGGATGCATCTGAACCTTCTCCCATAATATCAATCTTTGTGATTACACCTATAGTTCTGATGCCATCTGGATCAAGTTATCGAGCTAATTTCAAAGATCTCTATGTTGTTATATCTTAACTTGCAGGCATTACACATAGAATGATTGTTCGCTCATCTTCGCAATATCTATAGTTTCATAAACTAAAATACCTTTTGCACATATTTAATGTAATCTCTTCAATATTGTCAGGTTAATCAGAATCTCTTAATGGTATAAGAGTAATTCCTGGCAAATCTATAATTGTAAGATCAGGACAATCAGGTGACCAAATTGTCAATTCAATTGGATCAGGTAAGATATCTATACTTAAACAATGACTTTACTTTTTTCTATCCAGCCTTTGCATCTGTTAATCTATCAATTTCTTCACGAACTTTAGTGAAATCTGTAAACTTTTTCTCTGGTACTTCTTTGAAGATTGCCCAAGGTTATAATCTTTCTTGAATATGTACAAGACGCAATTCCAAAGGTCTACGAGTTACAACACCCTTTTTTGAATAGCAATTAATCAATTACATCACCCCTTGGTAAGAAATCCAATCCACATATATTTTCCAATAAACTACTCTTTCCTGCACTTTACATTCCCACAACACATATTTTTGGTAATTTTATGTAATCTTAAACACCACAATCTCTCAGATCATCAATGAGAGTAACCATCTTTCTCATATTGTCCCATAATCCAGATTTCATCGTAATAATGAATTAATTAAAAAAAAATCAATTTTTCAATTCCTTTTACTCCATCACCGCTTTAAATAGATTCATCTTATATGCATCCCATTTTTTAACTTTCTTTGCCTCTTCATCATCAAATATATGATCGAATTCTGGTTTTCTCTTTATTCCATCAATCAAATGTTATTTTAAAGGTTAAGTGACTAAATGAAATAATCCCTTATCTAATTTATACACCTCAGTCTTTGCTGCATCACTAATAACTGTCAATCTACTTCTTTCTGATAAATCATATTTCATTTCCATTATATCTTCATCAAATAATTTATATTCATTTAATAACACTCTCCCCATAAAGAAATCTCCTCTTACAAATTCTTTATAATAAAAATGATATTTGAATGCCATATACTCTTGATTCTTGTATATTTCTTAATATTAAAATGATTATGGTATCCCTAATCCAGGTACATTCTCTAAATCTAAGGATGTATTCTTCACTCTCATTTTCTTGTCTTCTCTAATTTAACCATCTCTAATATTGATATTTTATTACAATCAATTAAACCACATTTTAATGGTTTCTTCTTATTTGGATCATCTGCTCTCATCACTTTCAAATCTCTAATAAACACTTCCTCTTTTACACATTTGCATCTTCCACTTGCAACAATGTAAAAATACTTCTAAGGCTCACCTTCCTTTAAAATCACTTAACCTAACCTATAGGATTCACTTTCCAATAGATTTGCTATAGGTATTAACTCCATTTAAGATAAAAACTAGTATAATTAATTGCTATAATACATCAAAACAAGGCATAGTTAATAATGTCTTTAATTTATCTTCAAGTTCTGAAGTAATGACATTTAAAATAATGCTTTTAAAGTAATCTCTTGAGATTGCTAATAAATATGTATCTACTGCACATTCAATTGAAGCACTTCTCTTTGGTTAAATTTTAACTTATTCTTATTTCTCATCTTCATTGTAATCTTTCTTCCACCAATTTTTAGCCTTTTCCTTCTATTATTCTTATCTCTACATCTCATCTCTTATCTTATTTAATGTATATTTGCTATTAGAATGAAGTTAATTTTGATCAGGTCTACTAATTTTAGTATTTGGATCAATCAAAGCCAATTCACCAAATTATTATCCAGTATATAAAGTACTCACAATAGGATTACAATCAGCCACATGAGGATTCTTAATTCTTACATGACATCCACCATTAAGGATTATATACATTTATTCTCCAACATCACCTTCATAAAATATAAATTCACCACATTTATAAAAAACTAAAGAACTCAATTTTAACAATAGAATTCTTGTTTATTTACTAAATTACCAGAAGAATTTTAAATTTTTGCAAATACCATCCAATACTTAAATTATATTATATAAAATTACATTCATAATTCCTATCATCAACTGATTTCTTGAGTTCTCTTAATACTAAATTTATTTCATCTAATGAAAAATGATCTCCAACTTTTAAAAATAGAGCTGGTTTATCTATCTTATTCTTTTAAGCATCCTCATATAATTTATTATCTTCATTGACCATTTATTCAAATTTTTATTAAGTCTCTTTTAATTATTATTCAAAAGATCTATTTATTGGATCAACTTTAGCAAAGAAGTTTTATTATTAAACTAAAGGCTTATTAAATATTTAAATCTCATCATCTAACATTTCAATACTTTCTTCCTTTGCTAAATCACCATCATCTTCTAATTCACTTAATAATGAATTATGTTAATCAAATTTGTCTAATAACAATTCTCTTTTGGCCATAGCTCTCTTCTTTTCTGCTTAAGCTTATTTCATCTCTAAATAAGGTCTTAAATCATCTAAAAATTGTTTTCTTTTCTTTTTTATAAATTCTTTTTCTTTCTATGTCAATACATTTGATTCTAAATCCAAATGAGTTAATGATTTATCTAATTCATGTTCTGATTCCTCTCTAGCCTTATTTGCTGTATTTGCTTATATTACAACCTTTTAAGCCAGGTCTTTCCAACAATCACCCAAAGGATTTTCTCTTTTATAATTTGTTGTCTTAGGTCTATTTTCAGGTAACAATTTTCTTTTCTTTATTTATTAAGATTGAACAGGCCTATTTGATATTGTTTTCTCTATTAATTCTCTTTATCTTTCCAATTTTGAAGATTAATTACGTGGCATTTATTGACAATGTACTAATCTGTTAGATGATTTTAATCGTTCCATATGTTTATGAACATGGGGATTCACTGTGAATTCATCAAAATCATTCTAACATATTTAATTTTCTATTTCTTACAATATACTCAGGAAATTTATTTTAAATCACAAATTGCCCTACTGTCGGTTCCATCTTAATTGCTTAAGGTACTCGTTAAATCAATTATCTGAAATCTTAAATTAATTTTGGCTTTCTTTATACACCCTCAGGAGCTGTTGTAGCTCTTATCTCAAATTCAGGTTCTTCCTGAGTTTACTTTGATTGTTAGATATCTTCATCATGAATGGATCGCATTTATAATGTTTGAGGTTCATGAAAAAAGGGATATTGCATTTGTGGAACCTTTTTTATAGGTCTTGCAACAGGTTGTGCACTCAATGGAAGTCCTTATATTATAATCAAGTTATAATACCTTTTATTAACTTAGCTGAATAATAGGCAGATGTAATTCTATTTTATTGTTTCAACTATGGATAAACCAGATTTACAGTGGTAGCTGATTCATGTTTCTGTAATGATTTGGTTTATGTTTCCTATTATCCAAGTTATTTCTTATTATTATTTAATAGTGTTTTCATCAGAAAGCAAAATGTTTGATATTTAATATTTTTGTTATATAATTATTTCAAAGTTTTAATGTTTATGATTTTTCGAGAATCTGACGCATTTGTGTTATAGCAGTTATCAAATCACTTAATTGAGCTTAGTTTTCTTTGAGCATTCCCTTCAATAACTGAGTTTATACAGTTCTTATCTCTGCAACCATTTTAACATCTTCTAAGTCCTCTTTCTATTTTAATTTCAAATCTGAAAATTCTAATTACTTCTATTTTTCAACTTTTATCTTATTAATATTATTAATCAATTCCTATATTAATAAATGATACTATTCTAATTTAGATTCTAATAATTTATTTTACTCTTCTAAGACTTTTATTTATTAAGCACTTGAAGTACCACTTTGTGATTTCAAATCTCTAAACTATTTTGATAATCGTTAATTTTCTTTAGTCAACTCTTCATTTAATTCAGTTAGTAAATCGATTTCATCATTTTTTTATTAAAATAATTCACTTTTATTTTTTTCATCTTTCAACTTTTCTAATTTCATTTATAATTATTAATTCTGTATTTTTAAATCTCTTATATCTTCAGTATTATTTTACTATTATAATTACAGTACTTATCTTTAAAGTAATTTTATTTTATTTTCATAATTCTCTTTCAATTCTTCAATTTAGATTTGATTTGGTTAATTTTAATATTTCTTTTCTTCAGCTTATTTCTTAAGATTTTTAATTTATTATTCATATTTTAATTTGAATTAAGACATCTCTTAAAAATCATTTTCATAATCACTATCTACAGTTTCTGTTTTTTGTTTTTTTGTAATAGATCTTATATCATCTTCTTTTTATAATTTATATTTTGAAATTTCATTTTTTAATTATTCAATTTATGATTTCAATTCTGAATTGTCCATTCTTAATTCATTTAATTTCATTTTATTCACTTCAGAATCATTATTTTATTATTAATTAACAAGTATAGAATTCTCTTTTTATAATTATTTAATTTTATCTCTTAATTAAATAATCTCATCATTTAATTTTTTCATTTCTTAATCCCTTCTATCAACTTGTTCTTAAAGTTTCTAATTAATTTCACTTATTTTCTGAACATCAGGTTTAATCATAGATTATCTAGCACTTAAATTTAAATTATCCACTTTAATTGAATCAGATCTAGTTGTAATATATACTTTCTTATAACTTTCAAAATCACAATTTTGTGTTTATTTATATAGTACACTTAATTAATTAGTTCTAAGGGATCTAAGCATAAATAATTCTGTTCCTTCATGATTGAATTTATTTTTCTACATCTCCTGATTAGATAATTAACATAATACAGCCATTTAAGCCAATAAATCCATATAACCATTTGAACCAGACATGAATACAGAACTTATAATAAAAAAAGTAGTTTCAAATAAAAAGAGATTAATGCTAAATGTAACTAAATAGCATTTTAGTTTTTATGAAAGAAAACTCTTAATTACATTCATATCATTAGAATCAATTTGAAGAGCATCTTTTAATACACCAACAACAATAGCATTTTCATTAGCTAGATCATATTTAATATTAGTCTTTGGATATAATTGAGATGGGAGTATATGGGCATAAAAAACAGTTAAGAGTATATAAGCAGATGCTTCAGATGCAAAACAAAGAAAAAAATAAGTAATGAGCACTATTTCATGTGAATATCCAATTTATGGATACAATAATAGTAGTGTTCCAGCAACTCTCAAAATAGAAGTTTTGACTACTTCTTTTTGTCGAAATGATTCTACATTTTTTAATGCGGCTACCATAAAATCTTTGATAGAATAATTTACAAATCCATCAATATCATTTATTACTACTTCTAATTTAGCTTTAAAGATATCATAAGCATTAGTATCTTTAGATAACTTTGAATCATCTAATGCATTAAAGAAATCCTAAAATTTACTTAAGTATTAATTATTACATTTTTTGCTTTAGTAGTATCAGTTCCAAATGATTATAACCATTATTGTGAAAATGAATCTTTATTAAAACTTATTTTGTATTGTTCTAAGAATTGTTTTAGTGAATCACTTTCCTAATTATTGTAATAGAGATGTTTACATCTTTACAAAAATTACATAGACGATGAGTTTTCTTAGATAGACCATCTGCTTTTTATACTTGAGCTTTATTTGGAGCACATTTATCACATACTGCTCTTTTGCATCTATAAATATAAAATAAATGAATTACCTCTTACATTAATGTTCTTTAACTGACATTGTGAATTTTGCTCCACATAATTAACAGTTCTTTAACTTTCCCCTATCATCTTTGATTGTGATTCCATATATAAATATTGGTTATGATTTACTCATAGATAATATAATTACTATTTTTATTTTTTAAAGTATATAATTAATGATTAAATAAACCTTAAAATATGGTTAGGTAATCAGAATCCATTTAAATAATAAGGATGAAAATGGTATAATTGTTGCTAAAGGGTATACTTACAATCAAATTTTATATAGATTTCTTGACCCCAATGCTTATTACATGTAAATAGATGATCTCAGAAAAGCTAATAATTTTAGAGATTCTCTTTTTACAATACTTCCAAGAGGTACTTTTGAATTGCATGATGAATTTTTAAAAGAAAAAAAAAATCAAACTGTTGATGCTTTAAAAAGTAGAGTCTAAACAGAAGCATCACAATATTATACTATAATCTAATCAAGAATGCATGAAGAAATCTTATTAGGAGCAGAAGTTGTCTTCAAACATGTAGACTCTTAAAGATATTTATTTGGTTCATATGATTGTTCTGAAGTTGCTATGGATGCTTTTAAATTGAAGTTATCTCCACAATTAAGTTCACATACTATATTTAAATTGACTCCATATTAAACTTATTAAAAGGAAGGTTAAATAATACAAATAGATGAACCTTTAATTATTGTACATGAGAAAACACAATGCAAATTAGATTATGAGAAATGTCGTATGTTTTTAGATCTTTAGATGATTAACAATGGTATAAATTGTAAGGATTCCCAAACAGAATCCTTTAATAAAACATTTAAAAAACCTATTAATACTAGAGATGAAGCAGTAGTATCTCTTAATAGTGATCGATAATGGAAATTTTAATTACATGAATAAAATGGAAAGATTGTACCCAATGATCTTTGTTTCTTTATTTTTTCATAAGATGGATCATATTTAACCTCTGATGGTCGAAGATTAATCTTACAAGAATATAAAGATAATGAATATATTCCTCTTGATTGTGTTTGGGAGTTATAATTATATGAAAATAAATATGTAATTAGATCTCAAATTTCAGGTTCTGTTATCAATTCAAGTGCTTAACTTTCATAATATGATATGTTAGATGATTAACATTTATAAATAGAACCTGCAAAACTTGGTACAAATGAAGTTTCTTTTAATATGTTTGTAAAAATTAAATTTGATAATAAAGAGTTACAAAAATCAAATATTTAAAGATGTAAAACAAAAAAGTTAACTATTACTTAATTTGAAATAGAATAATATTAAAAATTACTAGGCCAAGAGGATTTAGATTATGTTTAATTTAATGTTGATTTCTTACCTACAAATTCTGTTCATGGATTTTAAATTAAAAGACTTAATGATGATTTAAAAAGAGATTTACTTTTAATTACATCATCTCATGAGATTCTTAAACAATTTATAGATTCATTATAATTAGAAGATTGTAAATAAATTGAATCTATTATAAATGAAAAGATTTTAACTTAAGTTCTTAAAGTTATATAAAAATTAATTGCTTATTTATTAAATTGTGAATACATAAATATTGATAAATGTGAAAATTTACCCATTTATTCTAGATAATTATTTATGAAAGATTTAAGAATGGTTGAAATTATTATATAAATAATCTTTTACTTTTGGGAAAAACATAAAACTATGAGTTTATTCTTACAAAAGAATTATGAAAAAGATAAACTTAGGTAAATATGTATATACTCTTATATTCTTATTGAAAAGATGGCTAGAAACAATTCATCAGTTAAATTATACATTTCATAATGGCTAAAGTTTTTCTTAATGTAAGCAATTGAAATAGATGATGAACAAATTCAAATCTCATTAGCTGAGTTATTGAATGATAATTATTATTCTATAAATAAATTTATATAAGAAGAAACCTTTAACGGATTAGTTTCAACCATTAGTACAAAAAAAAATGTTCATGAAAAACATCTAAGAATATTTAGTTCTATTATTATTTGTGATGGAAAACCTATCATTAAAAATTAAATTGAATTACTCAACAAATTCTTTAAACCTTAGAATTCTGAAAAAAACTTTTATTTATTTAAATTCTTGTTTAAAGAAGAAGGTTAAAAAATTAAAGTTCAACATTTAAATAAATTATGGTTCACTTTAAAAGAATTCTATGATTATAGTTAAATATAGGATGATTTATAAACATGGAATTATTTTCTAGCTTATATCAATTTATTATCAGATATTTGTTAAAATAGAAATAAACAAGGAACAAATTATGTCTATGAATTTTATTAATTATCAGTCTTATGTTCAATATTAGAAGATCCTGAAACAGAATAAGTTAATGCCATTGATCCATTTCTAAAGTTAATTCATTCTGCATTTATTGATTCTTCATTGTTTGCTCCAATTAGACGTATAGCTAGAGTTAGAGAATGGGCTAAAATTGAATAAAAGAAAGATATTATTAAAACTAAAACTGAAATCAATCGTGATTAAAAAAGAGTTCTAACCTTTATTTAAGATTATATTACCAAAAATTTCGATTAAAAAGAAAAAGAAAAGTAATACTTTAAAACTTTATATACTGTCTTATATGTTCTCAAAACTACTATTCGTTTAGGATATTGGTAGAAAATAGATGATCTAAAAAATTTATTAGAACCCTTATTTAATATTATTACATTTAAATAAAATCAATCAGAATAAAAAGATTAATTGTAAAATAATAATTAATAAAATTAAATTTCAAAGATTATAAAATCATAAAATCAACATTATTAATCTCATAAAAAGAGATTTATTGAAATAAATACAGAAAATATGATCATATTAAAATGTAAATAAATATCTTGTGAGATATTAGATATTATTATTGATATGGAAACAAATGTTAGAGTTAGTATAAGTACTATAAATTTAAAAAATATTTTTAAAGAAGAAGATAATAAAATGAATAATTTTGCTATTAAAGCCACTTAATTATTAAAAGAAGGTGAGGTAAAAACACAAATGAAAAATACAATCAGACGACTTAGTGCAATGGAAATACATGAAAATAAAGTTGAAAAATGGAAAGTAATGTTCTCTGATTTAATAAAAAATAGAGATCTTTTTGGAAAATTCTCTAAAGACATTATTTCTAAATTTGCAGAATTATCTAAATATGATAATGAAATACTTTAAACTTATTCAATCAAATTATTGAAGAGAATTTATGGATACAGAAAAGAATTAATAGAAAATTTTGATAAAACTATTATTGTAAATGAAGGTTTTACACATAAATTATCAGAAGATAGTAGAAAAACTAGAACCAAATTACTTTCCTTTAATGATTTCAATATACTTAATCTTAATCTCAAAAATTAAAGTGAATATAATATATATTTATGGGTTGAAAAGAAAGATATAAAAGAAAGAGGTACTGGAGTTATATAAGATTTATGTTGGCTTATTGAATGTTTAAAATCAGGTGATGAAATACTATAAGATAATGTGAAAGTCAACTATGATGAATTCTATGCTGAAAATAGATTATAATAAGTTTATACTGAAAAAGAATAAAATTTCAAATTACATCAAAGTTTAATTAAATGTTAAGATTTACATGAAAATATTTTGGCATTTATAAATATAGCTACTAAAGTAATTAATGAAGTTTAAGAAATTTCAGATAAATCAGATAATTAAAATAATAAATAAATCTAATAAGGATTATAAAGTAATTCTGATGATAAATTAATCATGAAAACTTTATATGTATGTTTCTAATTCCTTACAATGTTACTTTGGAATCATCATGAAAATAAATAAGATTCAGATTTCATAAGAATTATTCCAAATTTATTTTAATACATAAAATATAATCTCTATAGCATTTAATTTTTAAGAGAACTCTTTTAAAATAATAAATCATTATTATTTAATGAATCTAAAATATCTTAAATAATTAATGAAGTTGTTAAATAATGTAATGTTTTAAATTTTGATTAATATTATAAAGCTTAATTAATTGATTTCCTTAGAGTATTAACTATTTATAATAATAAATCTATTAAAACTAATTAAAATCTAATAATGGCTGCTATGCAAAATAGAAATTATTAAAAAATCATGATTTTATCTGATAGTAATGATTCATTATTTGATGAAATTGAAAAATTAATTGATGATTATCAAATTTAATATTTTAAAGTCTTAAAAAATAACAATAATAAAGATGATAATAAATATATTAACATAAATCCTAAATTAACATATCTTTTTAATTATTTTTAATTACTAGTCCTCTTAATATCAAATAAGAATGAAATTAATTTAGGAAAATGTAAATAAATGCATTCACACTTAAAATTGATAAAACTCTATTAACGAACAGGTTAATGTTGGCCTTTAAAAAGATACCTAAGAGCATATATAAATAGATTATATTATGAACATAATAAAGATTTTATTGGAATATGTCAAAATCTAATTGAGATTGATTTAGAAAATATTTTGAATGATTTAAAAGATATTCTTGAATTAAGGGAATCAGGATGTGATTATTAAAAAATAAAAATAAGCAACCCAACAAGGTTCTCATACTTATGTTCATATTTTTATATGACATTAGAAGAAAATTTGGTATCTTTGAATTTTATTTTTGATTAATTATTCTTTTTTGACGAATTAGAAGATACTTTGAAATTAAATTAAAAGAAATAAGAACCTGTATTAAAATAACATTCAGTATTATTAGAATTTGGTAATATTTTATTAAAAATTGAGAATTTATGGTCTGATTCAGAATTAATTACAAATTTAATCAAAGTATTAATGGTTGTATTTTGTAATATATATAAAACATTTGATTTACATACATTAATATTAAGAGATGTATTATCCAATCCAAAACCATTTTACAATGTAATAATTTAGACAACATGTATACATAAGAAATATTTAAATGGCAAAGAATAAATTATTTAATAAGATTTTAGAAAATAAACTCCTTAGATTAATTAATCTACAATATTATCATAAAAATATCAAGAATTGTAATAAAAATGGTTTGAAATCTATGGTAATCAATTAGAACCAAATAATCCTGAATATAATGATTAATTGAAGGATATTTTATTAAATGAAGTATATGATTTTGCAAATATTGATAATTAGATAAAAGTTTTAAAGTAAAAGAATTAATATGATGTAGATAAGAGAAAAAAGAAATTAAAGAGAAAGTATGAAGAATAAACAAAAATAAATATGAAATTAAATTAAAGATATAGAAATTTAATGGAAATCTTTTTGATAGATAAAACAATAAATGTTTTTTTGGAAGAAGAATTTAATTCATTTTGTACTGATTTAGATTAAATAAAACATTAAGATAAATTATCACTTTAACCTCCTATTACATTAAAGGAATTTATTTAAAATATTATTCATTTAAATTTAAATCATTATGATACTTTAAGTTAAGATATTTAAATATTCTTTCTTAAAGCATTAGAAAAGATTATAAGGAAAAGTGAAAATGAAAATAATCCAGAATTATAGAATAAAATGGTTAAATAATAATAAAATTTCTTATTAGAATGTGGTGCTGCAGAATTAATTTGTAAATTTCTTCGTATTCCTAATCTTGAATTAAGATAAGCATTAACAAATTCATTAATATCTTTTGGAAATGCATTTTTAGAAAGGGGTAATAGAAAATGTTAGAATGAAATCTATTAAAAACTTTTGAATGATTCTAAAAATAAAATTTTAATTAATTATAGATAATTAATTAGAAGAGTGAGTAGAGCTGTTTATAATAATTTTAAATTTAGAAAAAGCAAACCTCATTCAAGTTTTCCAAATATTGAATTATGCGATAATTTTGATTTTTATGATGAAATTACTTAAACAACTTCAAGATTAAATCATATGGAAAAGGATGATGTAAGAGAGGACAATATAAAGGAAGAGTTTATAAATTTATTAAATAGATCATTTAGATTTCTGTAATTATTGTGTGAAAATAATAATGTATAAATGAAAAACTTTATAAGATAATAAATAGATCCAGATCTTAATCTAAAAATAGGCTCTATTAATTTCATAGAACTTGCAACATCACAATTAAGAGTATTCTGTAAAGCATTCAATTCAAAAATAAGTGAAGTACCAATATATATTTTGGATTTCATCTTAGAAGTAGTTCAAGTACCATGTCTAGAAAATTAAATAACTCTATGTAAAACAACATTCTTTGAAGATGTTTGTTATTTAGTTTAATAATTAAGTATTAGATAAAATCAAGAATAAAGAGGATTATTAATAGAACCAGAATGTTAAGGTATGTAAGCATTATTTAATATTTATAATAAAATCATTATAATAATAATGAGTGTTTTAGAAGGAAATGATGATAGAATATAGGAAGATTTATAAAAAAAAATTGATCCAAAATTTCTTATTGAAATTGTAAGATAATATCTTCAAAATCATAATCCAAAGATATAAAGCAGAGAAGATATGGAAAAAGCATTAGAAGAATAATCATTATAAAAATATGATTTAAAATTAGATAAATAAAGTGAACATGATTAATAAATTTAAAAGAAAAATGATAACATAGAAAAAATTCTTAATGTTTTAATAATCAAAGAGAAAATTAAATTTCAAAATTTTTAATTAGATGAAAGTAGTAATTACATTAAAGAAATTATGAAATATTTAGAAACTAAAATCTTAAGAATAGAAATAATTTATGAAAACAAACCTTAAACTATTTTATATCCATCACGTCCATTATTTACATTTTTATCAGATGAAACTAGAGATATTATTATGTATAATGTAAATAGAGAGACTTAAAGAGATAAAATAAATGGATTATTAGAATATAGGAATTAAATATATCGAGAGCTTAAATATAATTACGAATTAAGTAAAAGAGAATTCTTACCTATAACATCATAAATTATTTAAGTATTAAGACATCTTTCAGCTTTTTTCTCTATTTCAGTCAATATATTAATGATACTATTTTATAATATGGAGATATATAATTTTTAAGTTCTTCTTAAAGCAGAATTTTATGAATAGTTAATTATTAATGTACTTTCATTTTGTTAGTTATTTACTACATTAGTTTATTATATTTGCTATTTAAATTATAGAATACCTATTTGTGTAGATAAGTATCGACCCAGAGGTTAAGATTTATCTTCTGATGATTCAGATAGTGAATTGAATCAAGAAGAGTCAGATATTTCAGATAATGAATAATCTAGTGGATTAAATAAAAGTAAAGAATAAATAAAATAATTTGAACAGAATTAAAAAAAGAATGAATCTAAAATTTAATAATTTTCTCATATTCTAAGATATATGTTAGATTCTGCAAAGAAAATTAGTTAATAGAATGAAGATTTTATATAAATAACATGTTATTTAGTGTTTTCAATTCTTGGAACATTTTATAAGAGTTATTTTTTTTCTTTACATTTGTTTGATTTATTTAGTAGATTGACTTTATTAAATAATGTATTTTAAGCAATCTCTCATAATGCTAAATAATTAATCGTTGTTTCATTATTGGGGGTTTTGTTTATATATGTTTTTTCATTTACATCATTTGATTAATATGCAGATGATATTTATACTGAAAAATAACCAGAGGAACATTGTGAAACATTGATTTCATGTATGATAACTCTAGTTACAAGTGGAGTAATAGGAACTTCTATGTCAAAATGGGATTTTGTTAAATTTTGCTATGATACATTGTATTTTGTATTTTTTGCATTACTTTTTACAAATATAGTTTCTGGTATTATGATAGATACTTTTGCAGAATTGAGAGATCAAAGATAAAAGATTGATGATGATAAAAAGAATTGTTGTTTTATTTGTGGTGTAAAGAGAGCACATTTAGAAAAGAATCTTGAATAGTTTGAATAACATGTAAAAGATAAACATTTTTTATGGAATTATATCTATTATATATATTGTCTAAAATTAAAAGAAACTACTGATTACACTGGTTTGGAATATGCAATTAGTGAAATGATCAGAAAGGATAATATATCATGGTAATTCTGATATTAGATTTTAGGTTTCCAATTTAATTTGAATAGGATGCTAATTAAGATAAGGAAATAGATGTCAGAATTGCTTAACTTGAAGGAGAAATGAAAGAGAAAAATGATAAAATTTCTTAATTGGAATTAGATGTCAAAAATAAATTAAATATTATGAATAATATACTGACATAATAACTAGAAAAAGAGATACCTTCTAAACTAGAAAACTTAAATTAATTAATTACATAAATGTAATCATCAAAAAAAAGTAATTGAATTTATCTATATTAAATTTAATATTTCGATATATGAATAAAATGTCTGGATAGCCAATATTAAAAAAAGTATCTATGAATCACAATCATACTCATTTGGAATCTGAAACATCAGATATTGAAAGAACTACAAGTTTTGAATCAAGTTAAATGGGCAGAACAATTGAAATAACCTCATTTCGTAGAATTTCCACTTCTTCAAAAGGAGATAATAATTAAAGTCCTATATAATAAAGGAAAAATTCATTTGTTACTTTTGAATCTAATGACCTGTCAATATCTGTCAGTCAAATCAAATCTATTAATGAGTAATAAATTAACTATATTATTAGTCCTTCGTAGTTTTTAAAAATGAATGAGTTATAAAATAGAGTTTGGAAGACATTGATTAAATTTACAAATGCATAATTAGTACAAATTCTATTTTATTTAGGAATCAGTTTTTTTGATTGATATTATTATCTTGTATAATGATACAGAATTTGAATTTAAGTTTGATCTTTCTCAATTGTCTTGTTTTATGACAATAAAAGAATTAAGAGAATAAATACATCTTATATTTTATGAATAAAAGAATTAAAGTAGACAATTTAATATATAACATTGTAGAAATATCAAACCCATAATTATATATTTTGATTGGAGTTATTAAAACACAAAAATTAGATAGTGATATAAGAATATTCGAATTACTAAACATTTTACTAAATGGGAAAAAAACATTAATTTTGTAATCCTCTTGTTCAAATTTTTGAAAGTAATTTTTCATATTTTTTTGAAAATCTATTAATTTTAGTTAACTTTACAAATACATAACTATTTCTTTTAATTTTTCAATATATTTACTATAATTTCTTAAATTTTGAATAAGATTATTGAATTGTATTCATAGATTTAGATAAGTTAATTTGCATATTTTTATATCTTTATCTAATTAAGAGTAAATTATTAATTCAAATAAGATAAGATACATAAACAAATATTTATATTTTATTACTAATTAGAGTATAACAGAATTCAAATTATAATTTTTATTTATTATCTTAAAATTCTCAAAGGAAGTGAACTCTTAATCGATAAATAAGTACAATATAGACATATGACTTCTTAATATATGGTTCCATTGAATATATAGAATTATGATTAATAAATTCTTATTCTTACAAATTTACTTTAAAATAAATTGAAAATATAAATAATTTCTTTCTTTCTTTCTAAAATGTAAACTGTAATTTGTTATTATAAAGCTTAGAAATTATATTTTTGACTCATTTTCAAAGAAATTTAGTAAATTTTATTTTTTTAATAAATATCAAGTTTATAAAAACAATTAATGAAAAAGTGTAGTCTAGCTTTATAAACATCAATGCTATTTGATGAATAAGAAGGTTAATCATTAATTAATATTAGACTTCTTAGCTCATGATTGTGATGGACTAGGTCCATGGTTTAAAATGAAGGAAAAAAAATAATTGGTTGCACCTTTGAAGCCTATACGAATCCCTTAAGTTAGAATAAAAAGTTAATAATAACAAAAACGAGTCCTCTAAATAAAAACAGAAAGATATAACACTGAAAGGACAATGCATGTCAATGAGGATCCATTTCGAATAAATAACTTTAAGTAACATTAAGAATACACTGAATCCTTCTCACCAGTAGAATAAATCATTAAAAAACACTTTTCTAATAAATAGTCTGCATTTTTTCCAAATAGCTAATAGAGTTCATTTGTGTAAAAGTCAGATAGATCAAATCGATAAATAAGATTGAAGAAACTCAAAATTTGTAATTCAGATATACCATTGATAAACTAATACAATTATTTTTCAAGATTGTTGTGAAATCTCAAATAAAAGATTCTCAACCAAGTGGAAACCTGTGTTGATAACTTTTATCAATATATAATTCTAATAATTTAATATTTTTAAGTATACTAAGACATATGTATAATATTGAATAAATTAATTAAATTTACCCATCTTACTGAATCCTAAAAGAATGAATACTTGAATTATTTGGATTATTATTACATAATGCAATTCAAATTTTATTAAGAATAATAAATCAATTCAATGATTTAAATAATTAAAGTAATTGAATTTGAATGAGAATTTAATTGAAATACTGAAATTATACACATTATTTATATATAATTTAAATGATGAAACAGGTAATGCTGAAAACTTTATGTTTATACTTTTAATATATATATATATATAAAAAAGATAAATTGTCAGATTTAAACTCAATAAATCTTGAATATTTTACTTTTATTTATTTAACATATTATACTAAAGGTATCATTTTCCTTTTTTAGATTATGCAACCTTTTTTGGTGCTTGCCCAACTTCTACTTCAATCCAACCTTCATCATCATCATCATCATTTTGATTATTTTTTGGTTAAATTTATTGTTGTGTTTATTATGGTAGTTATTATTAGGCAGGTTCAGGTTTTTTTTATTTTTAAGGGGGTGGTTTCTTAGCTGATCCAGATGATATTGTGATAGAATCAGTTTTGATTTCAACAGCAAATCCAGGAATATTTGAATTTTTTTATTAAATTTTTTTATTAATAGGTTTTTTTTTATCTTTATTTGAAGCACCTACAGTTTGCCATCCATCCTCATCTTCATCATCATCTTCCTATTATTATTATTATTCTTATTTTTTTTATTAAATTGCTGGCTATTCAATTTTATTTGGTTATTTTTATTATTATTCTTTTTTAATTTATGTATTTTTTTTTGCTCCAACAATTTCCCATTCTTCATCAGGACTATCTGCAGTTTCTTGTTATTTAGATTATAATTTCTATTCTTATTTTGGAGGCTCAGTTTTTAATTTTTATTATTTTTGAACTTAGGTTTATTATTATTATTATTAAGATGGTTTTTCTGGTAATTATTTAACTTCTTCTTTTTCTGGTTATCTTGCTTCCAATTTCTTTAAATAATCTTAAACTTCTTGATTAATAGTAATATCTGATTCTTCTTTTGGTTTTGCTTCTAGGATCACTTCTTCTTATCTAAAATGATTAAAAATTGATAATACTTTTCATATCCTTTTTTTTAATATAAATTTCCTTTATTTCCTTCTACATGCATACTCTTATTGTCACTTCTTTTTCTTTCAGTAGTAGGTTTATTATTTTGTTTTTATTATTATTTTTATTATTATGGATTATTTGTATAAGCCTTAGTAACTTTGACTTAAATAGGTTGTGCCACCAATGGTTTTGCCCATTATCCCATATCAATATTCTATTTAATTTTTGAATAGTCTATTTCAAAATCAATACCTTATTCTTCTTTTTATTTAGACTATTAAACTTTTGGTTCTTCTTATTTTTCAATTTTAGTAGGTGAATCAAGTGATTTTTATTGATTTTCTTCTTCTTATTTTAATTTTTATGTTTCTTTTAATTTATAATCAGCTTCTTTTTTTTTATTAATTGCTTAAACAATCTTTTCAACTCTAACCAATTTATCTAAAGTTTCTAATGCAACTTTAGTTTACATATTTATAGTGCCTTTTGTGATAAATTAATCAATTTCTGCTGATGTGTGAGGTCCTTATGACTTTTAATTATCATCTAAATAAAACCAAGCTTTCTTATTTGGATCACAAAGTCCACTTTCAACAAAAATAGTAGAAGGAGGTTATTTTGTAATTTTTTGAACTTTATTGTCTTTTTAGTAGTGTTTTGGATGTATGAATTTTTGATCTGGTTGAACTTCAATGAGTATTTCCTTTGCATCTAATTTTAAAGGGTATTAAACTCCTAAAGTAGAAGGTGGTTAATTCTGAATAAGAAACAAGTCTTGATGTTGAGTGAGCAATTTTATTATGTTGGAATTGGGTTATTTGGCTGGTTGATATTCAAGAAGAGTTGAAGGATTGCTCATTAAAATTTAACACGTATATTTAATAGCAAAATAAAAAGTCAATTAAAACTGCAATTAAATAATTTCATTTTATCTTTTTTCATTGTTTTGAGCATATTAATAGAACTAAATATTAATATGCATCTACTTAACAAGATAATATGAATTATCAGTCTTCTATTCAATCGTCCTTTTAGTGGGAACAGACTATTCTGTAATTTATTAAATTATGGTTTATTTCTTTATTGGATTAAGTTAAAATTTTGGTTCCTCATTCTTTATTTTTCTCCTTCCACCTGAAGATGGTTATCTCAATGCTCTTTCTCTTTTTTTAATGAAAATAAATTTTGCATCTTATTATATAGTAGGATATAATCTATCAATTAAATTATCGGTAGGATCATAGGTATCAGATTATGAATAATTAAAAGGAATCATTTTTCTTAATCTAGATTGAGTTTTCGGTCTTGGTTTTTCATCTTATTCATAATATGAATTGATTTATTAAAATAATTGAGAGATCAATTAATGATGAGAGGAATTTCGAATCTTAGAATCTGTTGTTTTAGGTCTGATTTTACTAAAAGTTTAATTCTAAAAATTCATTATATATTATATAACTAACATTAAATGCATTTAAAAATACAAACTCATTTTTTTAAATTACATAATTTATTATTTTTCAATATGTTATAATTCCTTAACAAATTCTGTCTAAACTAATTAATTTTTGTTATTCAAAATTTTTTAATTTCTCTATTTATTTCATTCTTTTAATATCTTCCTAACTTTCATTTTGTATAAATTTCAAACTCTAATCTATTTCTTACTACTTTTTTTATCCTTGTTTAATAATATTCATAACCAAAGGATTTTAATTCCTTAAATTTTATTATTATTATTAATTTTCAGATTTAAGTAAATACTTTTTGGATTTTAATTGATGAAGTAAATTAACAATAGCAATTCTAGGACTCTTTAAACAAACTGGACAATGATATTAAGCCTTCTCATCTAGATTCAGACAATTAAAATGAAAAGTGTGACTACAAGCTAAAACTATTATTGGTTGAAGTTATTAATCATAATCATAATAATTATAACATAAAAAACAACCTGGTAAGTATCCCTATCCTTTTAGTTATAAATGAACCAAAGCTCTCATATTTTGTATACATTTAATAAAATTAATATCTACCAATTTAGTATAAACAGTAGTAGAGAAATTGATATGTGTATACATTGATAAAAATGTCATTTTAAGTTTAGAAGAACTTAATCTCATATATTTGGTTGTTATTTTATGTAGAAATGCATCTAAATGACTACATTCTGCCCATTTCTTTAATAATAATGGAATATATTCTTCTAAATAAGATGGATAAGGTTATGGAGTATATTTATTTTGAGACAATTCCAAAATACATTAAGTTACCATATCCCAAGATTCATCCAATTCATCTAATTTCTTATTCCTAAGGCAGATGTTACAAATTTCCAAAAAATATATATAAAACTCACTCTAAATCATTCAAAATTATATACATACTTTGCTTAAAAATGCTTTCTATTGTATTTTTTAAATAAAATCATCTAATTTGACACTGATTGCTTCTGTAATGGCTCCTGATCTTTCTAGTAAATATACCAAAGCATCAGGAACAGGATATTATTTCAATACTCCAATTATATCGTCTAAGGGATATTCTTATTCTTATAATTCTTTTAAAACTTTTTCAGGTTTAATTTAACAAAGTAATTTAATATAAAGTTTTAATAAATCTGTATTTGATTGATATTATTTTCTATCAACTTACATAATTTATTCTAGATATTCTAATTATAATTTAGGTAATTCACCCATTTTATTAAGAATACTAATATCATTAGCTTAAAAATATTTAGAAATTAATGATCTTGTATGAATAGCACTATAAGATACCAATGATCCAATATGATTTAAAATTCTATCTCTAAAAGAATCTATTAAAGAAATTGGAGGATCTCTAGATAAAATTTTAGAAATCCAAGTAAAGATTTCAAATTTCACTTAGATATTAAATTATAATAATTGATTCTTAATTTTGATTCTGAAATCTAGTGCTCTACTATAATTTTTAAGTTCTTCATTTAAATACATTTTAACCCAATCAAATTATCCATCTGATGCCATTGAATTTAAAATATCTTCTTTATCAACAGTTGGATATTTCTTGAATAAATTAATTATAAATTAATTGTATGCATAAATTAAACAATATTTCAATGTTGGTTCATCATTATGTAATATATTAGGTAAAGGTAAACATTAAAGTGGTAAAAATATCAAATGTCTATGTTCACTTACTAAATCTAAAAATAATTCAGTTAATTATTTATTTTATAATTATTCTGTATATCCTTTACTCAAAATACTTGCTTGAATAGATCTACCAACTTAATTGATCATCTTATCCCAACCAATTAATTCTGGTAAAGTTTTTATTTACAATTATGTTAATTAAAATTTTAAATCATTTTAATCTTTTATTGTTTTTAATTTTTAAAATGCTTAAGTCATATTAATATAATATTTCTTTAATCGTTCTTTATCTAAATACTAATCATATGGTAATATAAAAAATTTATAACATAACTAGATACAACCACCAAAGTCTATACTCATTAATAAAAATAAAGTTTAAACTTCAAACAGCCATAAAGATATCTAATCAGACTTCTCTTTTATTAATTATTCAATATGTAGAGTCTATTCTAAATAATGAATAATGCTTTTTCCTTATTCTATCACTATTGAAGGATCCTTCTTTTTAATATCTAATTGGATGATCCCCCACAATTTAGCCAAAGGAGTCAAAAAGTCTCCAGACCTTGTACATACATAACTCAAACTTGTAGTTAGTTTATTTAAAAGGCAGAATTGTATCAATTATTCTGTATTAATTTTTGAATAATCAATTTTTTATATAAAAGCCTCAATACATTATTATTCTCCTTTTTATACATAATATAACAAGATTTCATCTAATCAAATTAATAATTAATTTAATACTTATAGTTTATTCATTTGCTTCTATAATTTTAACCTTTCCATTCTTTAAATATAAACTTAGTTCATTACATAATAAACTGATGTCTCCATTTAAAAATTTCTTTATGATAGAATATATTTGATTGAATAGGATATCACTTGAAACTCTCAAAAGGAAATCTACAAGCATTGAGAGTAGAGTCTTAACCTTTTCCACATCTTGTTAATGACCGAATAAAGAAGTTGGAGTATAAATCAAGGTCTTATGTTTATCTAAAGTACTTCTGATTTCTTCTAAAACAACTTTAATATAATGAGTGGCTATTTCCAATACTTTCTTTTTTAAAACCTACAAATTAAATTTAATAGGAGTAGATTTCATACTACCATCCATTAAAGCTAAAATCAATAACATTCCCTTCGCCCAATCCTTATTCTAAATAAAAATATCAATAGATTATTCCAAATTATTTATACTACCTGTTACAATGGATCCTTCTACTAAAATATGAATTTGTCTAGTCTATTTGTTTAAAGTATATATCTAATATTATAAAGGATATTATTTGAATGCAATCCCTTCATCTTTAGTTAAAACTTCAACCTAATAGAGGGAAGTGAAAGGGGAATCAGGCCAATTCTTTTTTTAAATGAAATATGGTATTTATTCAATTCCTTTTGGAACCACATGCAATTCTAGATGAAGTGTATTAAACAAATAAATATTTTAATTTGCAGTTATAACCTCTATAATTGATTACTCAACAAAATAAGCAGCATGTATTTATTATTTAAAAATTAAAGGTTTAAGTGTCATATATCTTGCCTAATCATTGCTTCTAACTAATATAAACATATGACAATTCCAACAAAGTAAAATTATTAATCTCTTTTCTTTCCATTATTCTTCTAACTCTTAATTTGGAGGAGGTAAGACTCCATATCCACAAGATAGATAACAATAAAAAGGTTTTTCTGGAGCTGAAACATGTGGATTATCTATTTCTATTATTGATTTCAATTTCTTTTCATCATCCTTATAAACCATAATAAGATAAAATTTATTTAGTGAACATAAACCAATTATTCTACTTGATTTTTCATATAAATCTCCCATAAATTCTTTACTTTCATTTTTATACAGCACTATAATGTTTAACATTGGAAACAATTATCTTGGTATTGTTAATTATATTTCATAATCAAAACCTAACATTCCCTTCCTAAAATTTACAATCCTAATTACTCCTATATCATCTGAAGTTACAACATTGTAAAATTTCTTAGATTAAAAAATGAATTTCAACACTATTATTTTTGATTTAGTAATATTTTAACAAGTACATACATGTTTCTTTTTTTTCATATTTATTATACTAATCCATCCACTCTCATACCCAACAGCCACAAATTCATTTAATGAGTCTAAAGCTGTTACAGCACCTATCTTCTATTATTAAATAATGATATCCATCTATTATTAAGAATAATATAGAATATTTCCTAAAGATCCTCCTACTAATAAAAATTCACCATTATGATGAATTACTTTAGGTTTTCCGAAATTCTTTACTACTTGTGGATTCGAAAATATCAATAATTGTTAGAATGACAGAGTGTTATCTATTTTATTTTTTAAGGAATCTCTAAGAAAATCTAAAGGAGTTTTAAAATTTTTCTAAGCTATAAAATTAAAGATAGATTACTTTATTTCTCTTATTTTGCTTTATTCCTAAATTTTTCTTAAATTTCTAAACCTGCATCCATTAAATCAACAATTGATTTTGTTCTACTAGTTGTTTCTATATCCTCATCAAATACTGAATAATATTAAACAAGGAGTTAGAATTCTTTAGAATGATCACAATTATCAAATGTAAAAATCTCCATTATGTGAATAAATAATATCAAACAAATCAATGTATTATTATATTGTATTTTTATATAGAATTCATCATCCTTGAGTCATTTTTTTCAACTCACTTTCAGTTGCAAAAAATCCAGCTAATTTACCCACAAATCCACTTGGTTTTTAAGAATTTATATTCTTTTACTTGAATTCAAGCTATTCTTTATATTCATCTCTTTAAGCAGTCAATTAAAATATTTTGGAATTTAAACCTGTTATTTCTTGTTCCATTCTCTATAATTTTAAATTTTATTCAACAATAAATTCTTTAGTATCCTCAATCTTAGATGATGTCTATTATTACTTTTCTATTTACTATTACAATTGATTCTTTTCATTCTAAAATATAATACAATAATAAATACATTCAACTCTTGATATTTAACTTTTAATTTCTAATATTCTTATTCATTTTAAAGATAATTATTCAATTATTATTCTTACTCTTATATTTATTTATTCAACTACTCAATTTATTTTAACTTCTAAGTATATAATTATTTTAAATTATTATTTTCATCCTATATATTTTGATATTAATTATGGGATTACTTTAATTAACTTACATCATATTCTTTTGATCTTAATTCAGCTATTGTATTTAAAGCTTATTCATATTAAATTTTTAATTCTTCATTCTCTGCTTCCTTTTAAGATTTCTCTTATTCAATTACACCTAATTCTTCAACTAATTTTGAAATCTATTCTGTTAAATCTGAATTTTCTTATTCCAAACTACGATATTCTTATTAATCTTTTGTGTTAGATATTTATGGTTAATTTTATTGTTAAAATAATTTCTATTGAATTTCTTTTAAATTTTAAGTTAATTATTAATTTAAAGTACTAAAATGCTCTAATTATTATGACAATTATGAAATTTAATCATTCAATGTTTCTCTCTCTTCATTAAATGATGTTATTTATAATTTTAATTATTAATTTTCATTTTCAATTTCCTATTTTTGTAATGTCATTTAATTTTGGGTTTATTATTATAAATTTTCAAATTCTTAGTTGTTAAATTAATTTTAATGTTATAAATTCTACAAACTGGTTTCTAATTATATTATCAATTCTTTTTTTTCATTCAATTCTATTAGATGTTACTATTGTAATGAAGTTATTTCTTAAATATTATTATCTTCTAATAATCTTAACTTTTCAGTTAATTCTTCAATTTATTCTTTTTATTAATTAATTATATTTATTTATTTATTAATCTCTTCTTGAAGTTATTGTTATAAATTTTATTGACTCTAATTTTAATTTTACTCTTCTATTTGTTCATTTAATTCAACTATCAAATTTTCAAATTATTATTATGTTTATTTAAGTTATTCAATTTCATTTTTGGAATCAAATAATTATTAATTTAACAAATCTATTGATTATTATAATGAATCATTTTAATGTTTACAATTTTAATATGTAGTTGTCAATTCATCATATAAATTTTATACTATTTATAATTGATTTTCATGTTATTATATTTGAGTAAATAATTACTATTTTGTTTAACTTAATTCTTCTTATTATTATTATATAAATTCATATTCTTATTCTTTTTGTTAGTATCTCTCAATTTATTCAATCAAATTTTAGTTTTCTTATTATTATTCTTCATATAAAATCATTTGTTAACTAAATTATTCAGTCATCTACTCAATTTAGGTTTATAATTCAATAATTTTCTATTAATTCTAATCCCTTTGTTAATCTAATTATTTTTTTTCTAATTCAATTAATTTTTCTGAATTTTATAAAGAATGTTATAATGTTTTTTTCTCTTAATCTAATCTAATTATTTATTCTTGTAACTCCTTTGAATTTAATGAATATTTTTCTATTTCCTTTTCCTTATCATGAATATGTTTTTTTAAAAATTCATATTCAATTTTTTATTATTATAAACTTTTTTCTAAGTCAGTAGTTTATTCATTCTATTCAAGTATTTTTTTCCTTAATTATGACTAGAATTCTTACTATTAATTTATTAATTGTAAATTAGTTTAAAATAATTAATCTTCACATTATTGTAATTCATTTAAAACTACAGACTTTTAATCATTAACTTCTGCAATTTTTTAATCATATTCTTGACATATTAGAGCAATTTCTTTCTTTGATGATACAACATCATTAATATAATTATTAATTTATTTTTCTTATTAAGCAACTATTGATTCCAAAGATGACTTTTATAAATTTATCTAAAATATTTAAGCTTTGTAATCTTATAGAATAGATAAATGGCCTTATTCTTTTTAAAGCATTTATCTTTAAAATTCTCTTCTATATTAATGACATAATGTTTAAATATCTAATTTAGTCTCAATCTATCTAATTTCTAATGATCCTAAAAATTTGAATCCAACATTAATCTCAGTACTAATTTCATATAGTAATTATTTAAGATTTTATATCTCTGACTTAGAAATTTCTAAATCAAATTGTAATTAATCTTTAATTTATCTTAATTCAACACACTCTTAGTCATTTATTAATAATTAAGATTATTCTAATTAAGAATTCATCATTTATATATCTTCATCATATTGTCTTCTCAATTCTTCATTATATTTTATATACATATCTTTATCTCTTTGAAGACTTTGAACCTATCTTTTATATACTTCTTTCTCTTTTTATAGATTTTTAATTTATAAATCTTATTATTTAATGTTGAAATCTAATTATTTAATATATTATTAATAGTTTTTCCTTTCTTCACTTTAACCTTCTATCTATTTTTTGAATACATTAGTACAGTTCACAAATTCCTCTAATTTTCTCAATAAATCATTTATTAACAATTGTTATTATTATACATACAGATCTTTATTTTAAATTTCTTATTATTATTATTCAAGAAGTTCTGTCATATCTGATAATTCTTCATTTTATTCTTGTATAATTTAAGTCAAATATTCATTACTGCTGATTGGGAAATCTATGATTTAAGGAGGTACAAAAACATGAGTTTAGTTTTTTAATAAATTTAAATTGAACTATTACAAATCTAAATTGATATTTTAAGGTTGAAACAATTTAAAATATTTCATGTTTTAATCTAAATTGTCAATATAATTCTAAGGTAAAAGTGCTTTTGGAAGAGTTTGAATAAAATTATTGCATGAATCATAATTGAGCATTAGTTAATTATATCCTTTACATAATTCCTATAATTATGATTAAAGCTCTTTATTTTCTGATGCTAATTATAAAACCTATTATTAAAGCAACATTAATTGTTGATTATTTACTTAATGATTAGGTTGTTATATTTCAGATTGAATGGATGTTTAATTTACAATAGGTTAGCTGACTTCAATTTGAGGATTATTTTAAGTATTTCTTGATTATGATTATTCTTTTTATTCTTATTATTTCTCTTATTCTGGTTGTTTTTCTTATTATTTTGATTAGTCCTATTACTATTAAATTTAAGTCTAATTGTTATTGATTTAAGGAGGGATAGCAACTGGTGGCACTTATTTAATTGAATGGTCCTTCTGTTATCTCTATTATTTTCCCCTTAAATGAGGATTCTATGGCTTCAAATATTCTTTCACTTCTCCAGGAGGAATCTATTCTTCAATTTTAGGCTCTGGTTTTTTCTCTGAATAAGCTTCTTTTCCTGGGTACTCATACACTCCTTTTTCTTTATTAAATACAATTTGAGTGTTGGGTGGTAGAATGACTTTGGTGGCTCCTCCTCCTCCACCTTAGAATACAGCTAACAAAGATTTTAAAGGGGACTTTGATTCTCTCTTTTAAGAAGACATTGCACGTGTAAACTATATATGTTGAATAATTAAATATGTATGAGTTAATCTCATTTATTCATTCATTCATTCATTCATTCATTCATTCATTCATTCATTCATTCATAATCTAATTTAAATATAGAAACTATTTTATTATCATCATTCCATTATGCTAAGTATTCTCCATTTTAGGATATAGTTGAAAAATGATAACTATTTAGATAATTCATTGATTTTCCAATGATATGAAATTACTTATCTAATTATTTCCTAATAAAATAGACACATTTATTATGTTTTAATATCATAATATCTTTAGTTTAATTATATATGATTGGAGATAATCCAACAGGATCAGATTCTTAGTTATGTAAATCTATATTAAGTTATTGAATTTTTTAGAATTAATTATTATTCTCTTCATAAATTGAACAAATTCCTATATTTTAAGGTTGAAAGATCAAATAATCACCATAAAAGCCTAACTTAAAACCAAAACCATTTGCAGCAAGTTATATAATTTATTTAAATACCCATTAAGTGTTCTACTCTTTTCTTTCCCATATGATTATACAATCTTTTCGATGACAAGATGCTAAATAATTTTCTGATTTATTGAGACTTATAGAATAAATAGATCCAAATTCTGTTTTAATTTATTCTCTAATATCAATTTTATTCTAAGCAATATCTAAATTCCATATAATGATAGTTTAATCTTCACTACAAGATAAAAGAAGATCTTCTTTTTAATTCAGTAAACAACAGAAAACAGTACTTTTATGTTAATCTTTTGGGTTAGATCTCTGCCATTGACAATTTTATAATTTCCATATAATTACTTCACCTTTTTCTGTCCCTGTTGCTAACCAACTTTAATCTTTACTATAAACTATTGAATAAATTATATTGTTATGTTATAATGTTAATGTTGACATTTTATTTATTATTACTCCATTGTCAATATTATATATCTCAACTTATGAATCTTTTTAGCCGATTGCTAATTATTTGCATTCATAATCAAATGCTAGAGCAAGACAACATTAACTTTAAATTTCACATATTTTAGTATATTTGACATCCCAATTTGTTATAATTTTTATTGTTGATATTCTTTAAGTGTTATTTTCTATTAATTGAATTTCTTCTTCTTTATTTCTACTATTTTATTATGTAAACATTTTAACAATAGAAGAAATCGAATCTTATAATTTTTATACCTTATTTTAAAATTTTTTTTAATATGAATTCTTAGTTGACATAAGTGAATTATTAAATTTATCAAAAACTACATTCAAATTCTAATTTTATTTTTCAGCTATCTCTTTCATTTCATCCATCATATTAAAATTCATATTAATCATTAAAGCTTCAAATTCATCTTCCAACTGGTTAATTAAATTATCAAATTCTTCTAAAATTTTATATAGCTCTGATTTCAAAGTGCTTATACTATCTTTTATGTCTTTTAAATATTGTTTCTCCTAATTTATTTGCAATGATTGAAGATTTTCTATATTCTAAAATTTCTCTTTTATTGTATCAAGAACATTTATAATCCCCATTCCTTAATATGAACGAGATGAAGTCGAAAGACAATATTTGCATAATAAACGATTCTGTATATCAATCCCTTCTTCCAATGATAATTATACAATTTCAGAGTCTTAATGTTAATTACTATATCGACATTTAAGCTATTTTAACTCATCATCTATGTTAATCTTTGACATTTAATAGAATTTGAATAATATAAAATATAATTATATTTGTTTATTAGTAAATTCTTGGATTTTATGTATGCAAACTCATATGGAATTATATTTTTTATGGTATCTTTAAACCAATACAATATCTCTTTTATTTAATATTGTAAATTATCATTTAGCATTCAATCTATTTAAGTAATTATATATTTATAGGTGGTTTGTTTGATATGAATACAATTATTAACAATATTTAGAATTTTATATTTAAGTAATACAAGATCAAGTAGTAATTGAAATACAAATAATGAGATTAAAGAAACATAAAAAGAATATATAATATCAATAAAACATCCAATTTGATGAGTAATTAACAATAGGAATTAAAAGGAAAAAAATAATTGGAAAAATATTAAAATTAATATAATCAAATTATATCCTAATGTTTAAATCTTGAAGATTAATTGTATACTTTTTAAATTCTATCAAATCTAATATATTTATAAAGTATTTATGTTATCTATGAGAAAAAGCAATACAAGTGTATTTTGAAACCTTAAAAAAATTTATTTCTCTTAAATAAACCTGAATCATATATAATTTAGTTCTATTATATAATATAAATACATACATATTTAATAGTAGATACATTTCTTTCATATATCAATTTAATTCAAATCTAGAAGTTATGTAGACCAACTGATTTTTAAGTTGATTAATTTGAAATATCTAATATAGTATTATTAACCCTAAATTCAGATGTCATAATTGTTTTTAGAGAGACTATTTTAATAATTTGCCCTATATTGAACACTCCAGTTTTTTTAAAATAAATGATAAATTGGTCGAAAAGATGTGGAATATTTTTTATTTATTATTAAACTCGAATGGATTAGAATAATTTTAAGTGTCAAATGATTAATTCACTTGAATCTATTAAGTGTAAGAAGCACAATGAACATATTGACTTTGTTCTTATAGATGAAAACAATATGGGAAATGAAAACCTTTTATGTTATCTGTGTTTCAAACAAATTCCTGGTCTAATAAAAGTTTATAGTATATCTGAAGCTGTTCATATATTATAAGAGATGAAAAATTCTGAATATAAAGAATAAAAGACTATTATCTTACATTAATTACAAAAAATTAATAATTATATAGATGATATATTGAAATTTTAGGGAAGTCTTTAATAACTAATTAATAATGCATTAGAAGCATTGAAGAACTGGAAATTGGAATTAGAAAATAAAATATATGATATTTCTTAGTATAACTTTATTTAAGAATTAGATAGGTTTAACAATAAGAATTACACAACTAAAAATATTTAATAAATATTTGAATTTATTGAAATATAAAAAGAGTAATATTCAAAAAAAATTTAAAATAATTTATATAATTTATAAAGTTTAGCAATAAGAAGTTAAGAAATGAATAATCTTTTAGAATTCATTCAAAATGATGATGGAGATTCTGAATTACTTTAAGTAAAATATAAATTATATTATTAGATGACAAAACTACATTCATACTTCACGCAAGAAGATGATAATATAATTTTATCTAAAAGAGAAAATAATGAACTAGCTGAAGAATCTAAAATTCAATAGTTTTCAAATAATGAAAGTACAATATCTTTAAAATTAAATCAAACTGTTGATAAATTAGATAAAGTTTTAACAATGGCATTTAATTATAATGATTCATTACTTGCTTCTTCTTGTGATAAAGAAATTAAATTATGGAAATTTTAAAATGGAAAAATTTGTGATTCTATTGGTACTCTCACTGAACATACATAAAAAATATTTACTATAATTTTTAGTAAAAAGGAAAATTGGTTATTTTCAGCTGGAAAAGATCTGTCAATTATTTTATGGAAACCAAAAAAATTTTTGTTCAATATTACTATTACTACTAAAAGACAATATTAAAATGCTCATAATGATTCAATATTACAATTAGTATTGAATTAAAATGAAAATTAATTGATCTCTTGTAGTTCAGACTGTAAAATTTCTATTTGGTCTGTAAATTATAAATTAAATACTATTTAATATTAATATTCATTAGTAAAACATACTGGTCCTGTAATTTCAGTTTGTCTTAATTAAAGCAATAATTTGATGGTATCTAGTGGTTTAGATAAATAAATAATTATTTGGAGTGAAAACAAGAATTAAGAATGGATGTTTAAATAAGTAATAGATAAATCAACAAATGATTTTGGTTATAGAATAAGCTTTATTTTCGACATATATATAGTTTGGTAATCATCCAAAATGGGATTAACTCATATATTTAAGGAAGAAAATGGTATATTTAAAGAACTACCTGAATAAAGAATATAACTAGCATAGAATGCTGAAATTGATGGAGATTACTCATTTCCATCAATATTCAATTCAAATTAATAAATATTAATTTAAAAACATCATTAGAGTATATATTTTTTGACTTTAAACTCATAAAATAAATTAACAGTTTAATAGGAAAAAATCATCTTAAACGATGAATAAATTTATGGAAATTTATCAAATGATGGTAAATATTTAGCCATATGGTGCAATCAAGTATTTAATATTTATGAAATAAACTATACTTGATTATAGAAATAGCTCTATTGAAGCATTTATTTTGTTTATTTGTATTTATTTTAAATAAGAATTGTATATATTAATTTAAAGTTTATTGAAATTTGACTTTATAAAGAATTTGATGAATAAGTTAATAAGTAATTTGTATATTCTATTTATGAATGAATTTGTTTTAAGAAAATTATCATCTAATATACAATTCATTTATTAACATAGATAATATATAAGATTTATTAAATAATTAAATGTATATCAATCTCACATAAAATAACAAGTCTTGGTGGACTCATACATCACTTGTGCAAACAGAAACTTAAAATAAAGTCTTCAATTTAGTGAATGGATAATCTAGTTTCTAGAATAAGGCAACACTACTTACAACTTATTTGAGTTTGGAAGCAGTCAATAGAATAGGTCCAGTAAAGAAATTAGCCATTTATTATAAAGCTGGAATTGTTGGTGCAGTATTTTTAGGAACAAGGTAATTCAATAAAATATATTATATTATTAGATTTGCATCTGGAAGTTATTATGCAAAAAGCATTAAAACAGAAATAGGTAAATTATTAGATGGTGTTCCTGTTTGGGAAAATAAGTTTGATGTGCCAGAATTGGATAAAAAATTCTTTTTTATTGATGATGATAACAATTTTGAACCCTCTTTATGGCATCATGGCATGTATTAATAATTGTTTTTATTTAGCAATCAAATTGATAAACCTAAACAATTTTACAAATTTGAATGAGCATTAAAATACATATATATAAATTAATAAAAAAAATGAATCCGATTGATTAACACAAATTATAATTTGTACTTAAGGATTGCATCCTGAAATTACAATTTATAGGAGAAATCACTAGAGATAATGATATATCTTCTGAATTGGCAGGTTATGAATAAAGTAAATTACTAACTGATCAATAAACATTGGAAGTTAAATATGCAGAATTAGTTGCCAAAAGAAGTACTTTGGTAGGTATCTCTAATAGAAAATAACTAACTGAAACTCAGAAGCATATTTAAGAAGTAGCATAAAGACTAAAAGAAAGTACTAAGAAGTTATGCAGGTATAAGTTTCATTTAAAATTAAAAGGTTATTTAAAGAAAATCCAAATATAGATTAGGATTCATTAAAAGTCTATGAGGAGAGAGCAGGATTGATCTCAGATTTAGAAGTATTTATTTTAATATATTGAAAGAATCTCAAAACATTCATTTAAAACAATCAATTAAATAAATTTGCTCAAAATGTTACAAATAGTTTAGAAGAATAAGATTCATTAAGAAAATTTGCAGTAAGAGAAAAAGAATTAGCTGCTGAAATCAAAAAATTACAAAATGATAAAACTTAAGAAATTAAAGAACATGAACATGAAAAGACTGAAAAACAAAAGAATATTTAATCTTTAAAAGAAAAACTATTATATAAAACTAATAGAGCTGATTTAAAAAAAAAGTATGATGAAAAAGTAGGTACATCGAAAGAAAATACTTAAATGAGAGTGTTTGAATTTGCTTTAAAAGATATTGAATAATAAATTTTAAATTTTACTACTAAAATTGAGACAGAAGAAAAGGTTCATAAATAATTAAAGGATTATTTAATAAGAAAAGAAGTAATTAATATTATATTATAATTTAGGAAGAATCAAAAAAGAAAACAGATGATTAAAATAAATATATGGATGAAAAGAAATAAGAGTTAGAAGATAAAATTGAAAAATTGACTGAATAAAAAAATATTATGTTAGAAGAATTAGATAAATTGAATAGAAGGTTTGAGAAAGAAGAATTAGAAAAATAAGAACGTGAGAGAAAAGTAATATTAATTTTTAAATTTATAGGAATTATAAGAATAAGATGCTAAAAAATTAAGAGAATTACAATAATTGAGAATGGAAAATGCTATTAAATTAATTTAAAACGAATTAATGGAAAGAAAAGAGTTGTATGGTTTAGGTGCCAAAAAAAAGAAACCCAAAAAACCAAAGAAATGACTAAACAAATTTAAATAAAATTAAATCTTAAATTAATTCATGGGACGCATGTAAGCTAAGGGAAAGGGAAAGGGTATTTCTGGTTCAGCCCTCCCATATAAAAGAAAAGCACCAAAATGGTTGACCTTATCATCTAAATCAATCGTTGACTAAATTGTTAATTTAGCTAAGAAAGGTTTCGTTTTACATTATTTCAATTTTTATAGGTTTGAATGGATCTCAAATTGGAGTTTACTTAAGAGATTAATAAGGCATTCCTTAAACTAGATTCTTAACAGGTTAAAAGATATTAAGAATCTTAAAGAAAAGAGGTATAGCAATAAATTAAAATTTTAGGTTGTGCTCCAAAAATCCCTGAAGATTTATATGCCCTAATTAAAAAGGCTGTTTAAATTAGAAAACATTTAGAGAAGAATAGAGGTGATATTACCAGCAAATTCAGATTGATTTTGGTTGAAAGCAGAATTCATAGACTTAGCAGATATTACAGAAGAACTCAAAAATTACCATCAAATTGGAAATAGTATCTATTTATTATTATCTTAAAGTGTTTCAAAGACAGCTTCTGCCTTAATTGGTTAATGAGTTAGAATATAAATACAATAATGCATATATTTTAATATTTTATATCACTTTTTTATTTTGCTCAAGCACTCACACACTTCCTTAATATTAATACGATCTTCTTCTCTTTTTTACAGCATTTTCTAATAATTTATATATTCAATACTGTAATTAAGTCTTTCATCTCTTAACTAACTGGATTTGTATTTGGAAATTGAATTTTCTAATTATTGATAGCATTTAACAACAACATTATTGAATTTGTATCTTTCCATGGAAGAACTCCAAATAACATTTAATATAGAATCACTCCCAAAGACCAGACATCACATTTAATGCAATAACTAAATCATTAATTTCTATTTAAATACTCTTCTCCTGCTAAAATTTATGGTGCCATGTAATAAGGTGTTCCTACTGATGTTCCATGTGCAGCAACATCTTTTTTATCCTCTTCAATTACTTTAGCAAAACCAAAATCTGCTAATTTTGCTGTACCATTATGTATCAATATATTTTCAGGCTTTAAATCTCTATGGAAAACACTTTTGTCATATAAGTATGAACATCCTTCTGCAATCTAGAGAAATATATCAACTGTCTCTTATTCATTCAATTTTCCTTTATCTTTGATTAACATATCTAAATCTCCACCATTGCAGTATTCTAAAAAGAAATATATATTATTTGGAGTTTCAGAGAAATCAATAAACTTAACAATATTAGGATGATCCATTTACTTCCATAATGAAACCTAATAAATATATGCTAAATCTTATACTTCTATTTTTAATGAGTTGATTATATATTCTTTTCTGCTCTCTGGATTATTACTTTTTTTAAGTTTTTCGATTATATTTTGTTTTGCAATTAATTTACAAGCAAAAACTATTTTCTCATTGTCTTTCAATGTAGCTAAATGACTTTTTTAAATCTGTATGTATACGTATCAGCAAAATTTCCTTTTCCCAGTTTTGTTGTTTTGATATAATACTTCCCATCAACCATCTTGTAATTTGGAATTGTGGCTGCTATTTCTTCCAAATTTTATTTCATTTATTATATTTAATATGTATTTAATAATCCCATTAATAAAGTATTTAATAATTCGTAATTTATACCCATTACTTAATTCGTCATTACTATTGGCTTACTCATTAATTTCCTATTTATTTTCAAATTTCCCATCCCATATCAAATTTCTAATAATTTATTAACTTAAATATTCATTAATTTATCTTATAATTATCAAATTTCTAATTATATATTTATTAAATCAAAATAATTTCTTGATTTTAAGTATATTAGTCAAAGAATTTGAATTTTAAGTGAATGATAAACTTGTTATAATTAAATAGCGGATAATAATTAATTTTAAATTGTTAAATATTAATTAAAAGCATACAATATTAAAATGATGAGAAATTCTGTAATATATTTCCTCCTCAATGCTAATAAATAATAATTTAATTTCTATATTCTATATAAAATATTTGTTTCCAATTATTTAATGAATT